>CAEGAE010101043.1:0-15840 GCA_903067095.1 Girardinus metallicus | reverse complement strand
GGCTTTTCTGTGGATTTTTCTTCAACCGCCAGGGGGCTCTTTAGCAGGAAGTGAATCATTGGAAGTCAAAATTGGAAATCAAAGAAGAAAGTGCTGATTTTCATTTAGAACAAGCACATACTAGCAGCAGGCACGCCGGAGAAATGTTTTCAGACGCACACACCCTCATCATGGAAACCATACGAAGAAGTTCATATGATGCCGTTTTTAAATTAATACCCGCTGCACGTAAGCTCGGCGTGAAAGAATCCATGGTTCGGCGTTGGAGACACGGGGTTGCGTCCTTAACAGCAGATTTATTCAAACCCAGAGCGGCGGAGATACCAGCGGCTCATAGCCCGGTGCGGCTTATATATGTACGTTTCCAGTTTATTTAAAAACACTTTGTGGGTGCGGCTTTTAGTGAGGTGCGCTCTATAGTCCGGAAAATACGGTAATTGCTATCCACCTTAGAGAAAATATTCACCTGAGCCACAGAGGCCTATTGATCATTTTATCCAACAATTTCATTGTTAATGATGTGTCAGAAACAAAGCTGCAGGAACTGTGGATTAAGAGAGTGCCGAAGCACGGCCAGTCTTTCACTTATGGGTTATACAAACCTTGACCACTATGTTGTGGTCATTTCTTGCTATTAACGCATAACCTGAACATGTATTTCAACAAATGGATGTCAAAGCAGGGTTTCTGCACATTTTTAGTATTAACATGCGATATGTTATATGTTCTTGTCATTTGTCAGTTTGATAAATCATAAAAAAGCAGAAAGCTAAAATTGGCCTCAGATTTGCTAAGGGTGGTATAGGGCTACCTCATAGCTTCGTTGGGATATCAACTAGAATAGATCAGCCCCATTTAAAAATCTCTAACTCTTGAAGTAGACAAATGGATCATCCTCCATTTACATTGTTAAATAAACTTTTGAATCCAAATGTAAATCAGTGTATATAAAAAAAATTGCTTTAGTTTAACTACATTTTTAAAATAGTTGGTTTGGATGTATAAAATGCGTTGTTCCAAAATACCTGCCTCAGTTGAATGAACCATTTAAAAATCTTACCTAGATTGCCTTCTGTCTGCATTCTTTATGCAGGCTTTATGAATTTTTAGCAATTCGTTTAACTTTGAGCTTGCTTCCGAACAATTATTTCATTGTTTGAATTATTTGAATGTTTAATTTTCATACCACACAGTTACACTAGCTTCGACACATTTTAATCAAACTAGAGAAAGACCATCATATTATATTTACTTTTCACTAAATCTGACATCAGGATGATGCATATTGATTATGATTCCCTTTTTCAGATGGAGGACAGATGCCACAGAGAGTGATTGAATCCAGGCCCCATGGTTGGACGCTTCTGGGGAGGATTTTCCAAGAGCAAGGGAGTAGGCGCCGGTGATCCTGTGTATTTTCCACCCTGATCTCTGCTTGGCAGTAGGCTAAATAATAAAGCTCCATTTTACTGAGCTGTCTGGGGTTTCCTGTGTACAAACACAAGTCCCCTCCCCCCAACTCACTTGTCTCTGCTATTTTAACACGACCCGCTACTATAGTGCGCCCCTCCAAGAAGCTATGGGCCCCACTCTATCCCAGAGTCATGCACTCTGTGGAGGTCAAGCTAAAATTTGGCCTTGAGGCCACTTTACTAGGACATGAATACACAATGCTGGAATTGATGAGTGAATAGTGGAAGTTGCAACTGATAACCATCTGAAAATAAAGGAAGGGGAAGAGGTCCAAATGTACATTAATCTGAAGAGTCTATCCATCCCTATGCTTCTCTGCTCATATTCCACATATGTTTTTGCGTTCTCACTGTTATTTTTGATTGCATCATGGAGTGCGGCAGTGTATTACTCAAACACAATCACGGAAACATAGCAGGCCGTGATGAAACGTCCATTCATGCGACCATGCGTGGATGTGTGTTTATTTAACTTCTGTGTAGGTTAATCTGGGTCCTCAAAGCCCGGCCCTGTGTGCGACTGCCAAGGCTCACAAACCTCGTGCACTCTGATCAGCCTGCCAGCTTTGAAACCTGAGAAGCCGGAGAAACCTCCCCTGAAAAGCCCACAGCCCGGGGTTTCTTCTGCCTCCAGATGTAAATTCAAATCAGGTAAATCTGCAAACTGTTCAATGAATACCTCTCTTGTCAAAACAGTTCAGTCGAGGGCGTTTTTTAGCACTTGGAGGGTTTGGTAACACCTTTACCTCCACGAACCCGCAAACATGAGGCGTTTAATAAAGGTTCAGACTCTGACTAACCATGTAGGCGGAGGAGAGTGCTGTAAAAGCCAAAACAGTAGCTTGGTTATGGAGAGGAAAATTAAGGGATTTTTCCATTTTTTGCCCACTGAAACATTTTCCCCATGAACAATAAAATAAAAACAACACATGAGCTATGGTGAACACTGGAAGAAATTAGTTCCCAACTGCTGTAATTAATCAACAAGGCCACAAATAAAACTGACGCCCAGAGTTTTCATCAGAGGTTTTGTTTGACACAGACTTTTTTTGTGCCATAATCTCAGAAACAACATAAATAAAGATGCAATGGAAATGGGTACTGGGCCAGAGCAAGCAAACATAAAAAAAGTCGGCCTGCACACAAAAGACGAGGCTGTACAAAATTTTATTGCACCGCACCCGCCTTTCTTGAGATTACAATTTCTTTCATGCAGTGTTTAATCTTACAAAAAAATAGTTTTTTAACCATGCAATAAATTTGTGAATTTTTATTTGTAGATAATAGAAAATATACTTAGCAGAATTCATATTTTTACATACACAAAAGCGTTATTTTTTTCAGTGCCTGTCATCGAAATAATTTAGATCATTTAGTAAGAAGACAGAAACATGTTCAGTTTGCATATATTTCTTATGTGTTTGGTAGAATTTTATTTTGAACTTTGTGAGTTGAATCAAAACATTTTGGGTATCTTTTCTCAAGCTACTCACTGTAGTTTGCTGGAGTTTTGGCCCATTTCTCAAGACAGAACTGACATAACCGAGTCAGGCTTGTAGTTAGCCTTGTTGGCACTTTTTGACCTCTCCTCTTTCTGAAAGTGCCTTTTGAGAAAATGTTCTACAGGATTTTAAACATGGATTGTTGCTAATTTGGATGACCTATCTGTCTCAACTTTATTATCTTAGCCGGAGAAGATGCTTCAGTATTGATTTGTTTGCCTCATTAGCCCCTTGAGATCTCAAGATATTATTATTATTATTATCACACATTATTATTGTTATTTACCACCAAAATACCCACGTAAAATTATGCTGCCATCTTCATGCTTCACAGTTTGGATGTTCTCAGTCTTGAAAGCTTCACCCTTTTTATTCAAAATGTAGTGATGGTCATTGTGGCAAAGCACTTCAGTTTTAGTTTAACCACACCACAGGATAGATCTTCAGAAATTAAGAACCTGCTCCCTGAGTGCATTTTTACAAACTGCAATTTGGCTTTTTATGATGCTTTCAGAGTCATTTCTTCTTCTTGAGTGGCCCTTGTTGGTATAGATCTTTTTTACAATGTAGATGAGACTCTCATACCATCTTCAGCCACCTCCTTTTGCAAGGTCTATGACTTTTGCACAATGCTCATTTTGAACATGACAGTATTTCAAAGTGCAAAAGGGAAAGTTAGCTAACCTTAGAGTAGATTTATAAATGAATTAAACTCCTCAAAAAGGCTGAAGGAGTTTTGAGACAGAAATAAAAACGATCAGAACCCCCCACGTTTTTGGGTTTGAAAGTAAACATTGACTCTCTCCAGATACCACCACACAGTTTGTTACAGTTACACCTTTCCATAAGGATAGACTGTACATGGGTCATATAGTGTAGTTGCTAGAACAGAATTCAGACTCCTTCCTTCTTATTGTTGCTGCAACATCGTCTCTCTTTCTCCCTCTTGATTAAACCTCTGAAATAATCTGATATCTTTTTCAATTGAGGCTCTATTTAGTCATTGTTGGTAACAGAAGTAGAAAGATGCATGTCACTGTGAGCATGTTAGGAAGCAGTATTCTCAGATTGTTAGGAAACACTAACCAGACATATTCTGTATTGAACCACTTCATCAGCTGATTTCTTTGAATCCACAGGGATAATTTTCAAGTAACTTCAAGTCTTGGAAAGCCCAGGAACAACTGAAGGTCTCTGTAGTTTACCTTGTTCTTTGCAGAGTTGCGTAGCACATTTGCCAGCTTTATCCACTGCTGTACAATGTTTCTATTCAAGCAATAGAAACATTGTACAGCTAAACAAATCGGCACTCCTCAAATCGTTGTTGCTGAAGCAGCAGCACTCCTCAGGGATGAGAACCTTCTCAACTTCAGCAGATGTCATTTTCATAAACAACCCAGATTTGAACAGAAATAAAGGCCAGGGTAAAATAAAAAGCTTCTGAGAAATTATGTTGGAGGAAAAGAAATGCTCCGGGTTGCATTGCAAAAACATGCCGAGATATACAAGATAGTTTTTAATCTTCACTTGCTGATTTTTGCCTCTACATCTATCGATAGCTGTTCTTCCGTAATTGTTCAGTTACTTCTTGTTATAATGCAATTTCTACTTTTCTTTAGTTTTTCTGCATCTGATAGAACCAGATGATGCAGTTTTTTCTTAATATGGATTATTGGAGAAGATAAACTAGACACATGTATCACATCACACATCTACAAATTTTTATAGGTCACAAAGTAGCAGAAAAAAAAAACAACCTCTTCTTAATTTTTGTCTTATTTGTTGCTTGATTAGCGTGACTCTTTTGCCAGTGTTTAACTTTCAAAAATACAGTTTCACTTCACAGAAGTGCCTCCCATCTCTGGTGTCCATCTGTGAGTCACATTTCTCCAGAACGGTCATGGATGAGGTGTTCATTCAGCAGCCTCTCTGAAGTAGCTGCCATCTGTAAGTGTTTAACACACTTAAATTTCCTTCAACCAAAGGCATAGTGTTCAACTCAAGATAAAAAAGTTTTACTTTTTTCCTTGTTTCTTGATTGTCAGCAGATTTGGACATTTTAACACTTTTTCTGTTCTTTTTTCAACCCATGTGTCAGAAATCATGATCCATCTTTACACTGGTGTTTCACACAGCCTCTGCTGCAACTTAAACAGGAGTCAATGCGTCATAGCATCTTCACCTCCTCTTTCTCTGTGTTTCTCCTTTTCATGATGGCTTCACACTCCTACACTTAGTGGCAATGATATCGGCAAATTTAGATTTTGCTTGAAGCATCTAACCGGTTTTGTGGAGGCCTACAATGTAGTAAAGTAAATAGCACAGAAGTGAATTACAGAATGCTAGAAAACACGATACGGTCTATGATTTCAGCTGTGTGTTTTTGGTTTGTGGGTGAGGGATGGATGACAATGTGGCTAGTTGATCATATCTGAGAAGCGCCAGGAGGAAGATAGGATCGGCCACACTCGGGGCTGTGACGCAGTTGGGCAGGCTTTCACTGAAAAAATAAATCATCAAGCTTTGGAATGAGGTGCACTGTTGCCAAAACAGAGGTAATACTAGTCAATCTGTGGTACTACTACTTCCACAAGGTGTAACTTTAAATGTTTCGGGACAGGCTATTTTCTATGAAGTACTCTTCGCTGATTTTGCTATTTTTTTTAAAGGTTTCTCTACTGTAAAGGTCACGTTTTGCTTACTAATTAATGGTTAGATAGTTAAGTGTTTAATGTTGCCCTGTCTGATGAGTTGCAGTTGACTATAAGCAGCCAAAAGGGAAGCACTGATGTTATTTGGAAATGCTATGAGGGTCTTGATTTCTCAAACTGTGCAGCAAACTTCTTTCTTGATCAATTTGAAGTTATGGCAACATAAAAATGGCAAAACACCGGCTCTTAAGGATTGGAGGTGAACTCCCATGGACTAGAGAACTTTATTCCAAAAGTTCTGGCTTTTGTATATGTTCTGTCTCTCAAAATTAGGTCTGGTCTTCATGTTTTTCTTAGCTAGCAAAGGTTTCCCCCTTACTCACTTCCCAGGAACGTTTCACTTGTGCAGTCTCTTTCTGATTGCATTGGTATGCACTTTCAAGCTGCAGGTTCCCTGAGGACATTTGATGGTTTTTGGAGACTTCTTTTGGCATCACAGTGAACTTGCTTAGCCGGCCATACCTCAGAAAGCTGGCAGCTGTGTTGAACACTGCTGTTCAAAAATTTGTCTTCAACGTAAACGTGACTTTTCCCAAGCTCAGGACTCCAGCTAAATGCCTTCCCTACTTTTCTCAATTTCTATATAAAACATTTTATTGGCAATGGGTGTCACAACATATTTTTAAATAGATACCTCAGTGTTAGAGGAATGTGACGATAGTGATAATTCACACAAGAAAAGCTTCCAAAATCAATATAATGCCATACACAAAAAATGGATTTAATGTGCAAAGTTTGTAAGTGGGAGAAATCTAAAGTTTGTCAAATAAACTCAGCAACCATCATGGACTAAATATTATACTCTTTGTGAATGCAACTATGACTGTAGTGATCCTGTGAAAACAAAGCTATGAGAAATTGTTCTAACATGGATAATCTAGTCCGAAAAATGAATACCAGAGACCTGACATTATTCACCCTCTTGTTTCTGATTGAACTTAACTGGACATCACAAAATTGGAGCCTGATGTGGAAACGGATCTGTCTGCTTTCGGTTTTTAGGAGCATTTATTTGTCGAAAACCCCTCCATTAAACCTATTTTTTACAATTCAAATTAAGTGAAACTTGCAGCATTTTCACTATTCCTGATCCTAATGATTTGCTGACACTTATTTGACGGCCGTTGTTGATCTACTGAAAATAGATTTGACTGGAGCACTTCAGGTCACACACACTCACGCACACACCCATAATGTGTCTGTCTGTCTGTCTGTCTTTCTTTACAAGAACTTTGCAATGACGTCCATTAATTTTTATGAATGAACAGCACTTCTTATTATGGGGCCCAGACTGTGGGCCCCATAATAAAACACACACAGATGCTAACCACTAAAATTTCTTGGATCATATGTCTAGCATACCATCAGCTGGTCATAGATGGTACTGCACCCTCTCTTTTCGCTTTACCTGTTGAGGTCAATACTTATTCCACAGGCAAGCTTGAAGCGATCCAACAGGTAAAGTAATACCACATAAAATTATATAAAAACAAAATCTGGGTGATGCTGTGTTTGTACACTAGTAATGTGTGTACACTTTGTCTTCCTTATTATCACATCTAGACAGCAGGCAAATTGATATTGAATATTTATAGATTTTGACATTTTCTTTGCAACGTTTTCATTTTACAGCCATATAATTTAATATATTTTACTGAGAATTTATGTGATGTACCAACCAAAGTAGTGTATACAAAGATGTGTTTATATTAGAGATCCACTGTAGGTAATTAGGTTATATTCAGTAGCTTAATCTGAATTGATTATTTTCATATGCAATCAATCTGACATAAAATCTAAGTGAACATTCACTCAAAAACATTTTGTTGCTTTAGTTTGTTCTCAAAAACAATATAGGTTGCATTGTTTAATAACTTTTAGTAACTTCATACTATGGTCACTGATAGAGCAGAGCTGTATGTGGCTGTAGACTTGGATCTGATATAAGTACCAGTTTTATCTTTAAACACACCTCTCTTTAAGATTGGTGCCATTTGTAATAAAAGAATAATAAAAAGTGGCTATTCCACTGTTGTGTAAATGTTAATTATAGACTTACTAGCTGTGGTGCATTTGGGCTTGAAATTAACATTGACTATAGAAGAGTACAACATGTAAGTGTCATTGTGAAATACACATAATTGTAATACAATTAATTGTAAGAAGAACCTTTACAAAATAATTTTATTTTGTTAAAAAAAAAGTAATCAGGAATATTTGTACAAATTAAATTACAAAACATTTTTTATGTCCCTCTCTTAATCATGGATATCCTTCTACTGATATGAACTGTGACATACAGTGACAAAGTTAGTGCCTACTCATCAACATTATGAGGCTATAGGTTAGTCAGTCAAAATGAAAGACTCCTCCTGGATTTATGTAGTGAAAAAAGGGAAAAAAGCAATAATTAAAAGTTGGCTAGATGTTTTTTCTTGTTTTATAGAGCTGCTTTTCTTGTTTATTTAAATATCTCAATTGCCTGTCTAATTCAAACAGAAACAATTCTTGAAAACCGAAGAACAACGGTTAGCCATCGTTTTTGACAATGACAAAAATCAGGCTATCCCACTGTTGAATGTCAAAAAGAGAAATGGATGAAGGGCGCCCTCTAGAGGTTGTGTTACAGCATTTGTTTGTTTCAGTCAACCCGTGTCAGGTGAAAACAATAAAATGGCAAATAAAATAAAACAGTTTTCAAGAACATACATGAGACATTTTTGCTACCTAAGCTTAATGCTCCTAGAGGAACATAGAGCGTAAGTGTGCTTACCCACGTAGTGATAAACCGTAAATTGAAAACAAAGTAACCAGCCAACACAAGAAGACATGTGGGAAACATTCAGACCCTTGAATCAGTGAAAATTCAGTATTTTTTTTAAAGTGAAATTAGTACTCGGCACAAACACTTCCAATCTGACCTTTTACACTTTTGTAGTTGTCTGCTCTAACTGATCTTGAAAATATCCCTGATGAATCTTTTAGATTAGCAGAACAACCTCTTATTCCACTCTGACATCTGTAAGCGTATAAAGTATAACTCTAAAGTGTGATCAGAACAGCAGTCAATTAATGCCTGTAAGCAAGTGTGACTGTTTGTCTGACACTTATTGTATTTTACTAATTCAGAGAATCAAAAACCTAAAAAAAATAAATAACTCAGGATTAGTCCAAACTTTATTTATTACTGTGCTGAGTGTGAATGTTTGCATGCAGGGTGTGGGTCTGTGTTGCTGAATCAATACTGTTCCCAAATTTCTTCTCATTTTCTGACTAGTTCTTTTTATATAGTTAGATCCCTAAGAAATAAACTTCAGTAAGATTGCAAAAAACTAGAATCCCTCTTTTGTTATAAGTCTTATTTTAAAAAAATAAAATAGTTATAATGTTTTATCACAGTGTAAATTTTGATCACAGTGTAAAGCCTTAAATATTTATTTTATTGCACTGCCAAATTTAGAAAAATCCAACTTTTAATTTGAAAAGAATAATCCACCGGAGAAAAAAAAAATCCAGTCTAAGAATATAGGTGAAATATGATTGTCATTTTTTTCTTTACTGTTCTAAGCTAATTAGTGTTTAATTGGAAACCCATCTTTTCCTTTTTCAAAATGCATTTTAAATATGATGTAACATAGAGGCTATATTTAGTGACGCTCTTCAAAAATGTGAAAGACAAAAAACACTCAGCTGATGTGAGAGAAATTTGTCTTTAGCCATTAGAGTGGTTGAAAGAAAATAACTACCAACCTAAAGAGAAATAACAGGAGAAATAACAAAAAAAATGAAATAGCTGGAAATATGGCACACAAGATTGAACAAGGTCCATACCAAGTGAAGAGGATGGTAGGGAAAATTAAAAGAAAATTAAAGTAGGCTACTGAAACCAAGAGGACAAATCTCAGGGTTGCCAAATGTCCCTACTAACAATTGATATGAGCAGCTTCTTCACCTCTTCTCCAGGGGCACCAATAATTGTAGGCCACTGTACATGTCTGCAAGGGGAGTGATGACTTGTCTTCACAGAAGGTAAAGAGGGCTTCATGGGTGATTGTGGCTCAAGGGCAACTGCAGCTCAGCGGCAAATTAATTGTCTTGCAGTGCAACAGTTATGGGTTTGATTTCTGCCATTTGTCAATGTGCCACTGAGCAAGGCTCGTACTCCCAAATTGCCTTCCAATCTACGTCTTGTACAAATGTGAGCATGATTGGTCAGTGTGACTGGAAAAGTGCTGTATAGATTCAGCCCTTTGAAAACTAAAATGACACACTGTTCACTGATACAATAACATGGATATTTTCTCTGGTAAAGGGGCAATATTATCTGTTTTGTAGGCACATAGTGAAATTTTATGGCACAATCAACTAACTATCTTGCCTTCAGTTGTTATAAAAATGCTGTATGTAACAAATATTACATAAAAGAAATTTGACTTCAATATTTAGAGACTTGAATTGGGCTTCTTTCTCTAAAAACTGTCTTCCTGAAGTTGCACCTTCAGGGAGTAATCACATCACTCTTCTATTAACCCTTTACCAGCGGTTTTACCAGCGTTGCACTGAGAAGTAGCTCATATAACAAGCTCAGCAGATTCACCGGGTGTTGACTAATTGCTGCTGACTATTCTGAAGGAGCTGAGTAGGGCAGTTGCTGGGGAGGGCTGTTCTGTGAGGCAGAAGCTCAGAAGCTTCGAAACTGCAGCACCAAGGTGAAGTTACATCTCAAAGGTGATGCTAGGTCCCCCCAGGCGTTGTACACAGCTGAATGGTTGCCATGGGAGACTGAAGGACGTCTCAAACATGAATGAAAGAATCAGCGCAACACTTCAGGTATGTGTTTGATGAGGGAATAACATTTTAACATTGTGTAAAGCTCAAGAAAATCAATTTTACATAATACTGCCCCTTTAAAACCATTCTCTAATACCGGATTCTACTATAGCAGCACAAGTTGTGACTGTTTTCATAAAGTGTGTAGATATTTCTCTTTGTTTTCATTAGTTGGGTTTTGACAAATAAACTCTAGTAGTAATAACACTGCCCTCACCTCAAGAGGTTTGCACAAAATAATAATAACAATAATAAAAAACAAGAAAACAAACCAAAAAAATATTTACGATTTCGGTTTTCCCAGCAACTCTGGACATAATCATACACCTAAATCTCAAAACTACTGTGTAATGAAATCAAATTTAAAGTGGAACAACAAAATATCAAACTTTGTTGCTCTATTTTAGTCAGATAATATTAATAAACATAAAAAATAAAATACTTGCAGATCAAACTGTCAAGGCAGCATTGTTTCACAGATTTACCTCAGTCTATTCAGACGAGAAAAAGATCTGACGGTTTCATGATTATCAATACTACATATTGAAATAGTCAGAGATTAAATTAATTCCTCTACAACCGGACTTCTTTGATGATGATGGGTAAGTCCAAGTTTCCCATGGTGGAGTCAGGAGGTTCCTGTAAATTAAAA
The DNA here is from genome assembly GCA_903067095.1 of Girardinus metallicus. NCBI lineage: Eukaryota > Metazoa > Chordata > Actinopteri > Cyprinodontiformes > Poeciliidae > Girardinus > Girardinus metallicus. The sequence goes on along the minus strand of CAEGAE010101043.1, from coordinate 4,673 downwards.
AACGTGTTAATTTAATATAAATGTCTATATGTACACCAAAATTAGCCATTTGACTTGCATGTTTAGCCAAACGTAGTAAGTGTATTTACACAAAAATATGCCTAATAATAATGCTCCACACTGAGTACGTTTGGTTCTTACCACCAACAAATGAAAACCTTCTAATGCTAATTCATTAACGGTAAAGAGAAAAAGAACCAAACATTAATTTGCTTAAATCTGGAAAAAAGATTAATTCTCTGTTAGGACTAAAGGATGAGGGGAAGAAAAAAGAGAGGATGCGCAAAAATATTTGTTAATTTTGCTGCTTTTGTTTCAGATGCTATAATGGAGAATGAGGAAGGCGGTCACATTTGCATATTTGTAAAGATTTTTTAAAACTATCAAGCCCTAACAGTTCACAATGAGGCACTACTTTTGTTGTTATATGAAATAAAATCCCAATAAAATACAAAGCGTGTGGTATTTTCCATAACAAAATGTCGAGCAGATCAAGGGTTATGTTGGTTTAACGTGCCTCATTGTGAAATCTATGCAAGTGCATAGATTTCACAATGAGGCACGACTCATCAACGGCTACCTAACACTTCAAATGCAGAAGGCACAATTAAAGTCTGTTAAAGTTGTGGATGCTTGTGAAAATACCTGATTTATGGGTTCTCACAAAATTACAATTTTCAACAGAAAACGTCAAGTGTTTCCCATCCTGACTGACAAAGAGTTAGCAAAGATTCTCACAGTTAAAGGAACAAAAAACATCAGATGGAGGCAGTAAAGCATGGTGATTACATGAAGCTTAAATGAAATTCTGCTACTAAAAAATGATAAATGTCAGTAGTATACCAAACTACAGTCTGACAATATGGCTACTTTAATGCTGCAAATTATCAGGAAAAAAAACATTGAAAATATGATCTGGTTTATTCTACCAATTTCCTTTGAGCTACACTTCAAAAGGCATATGAGGTAAGATGAACCCTTAAACACAAGTTAGTTTGATTTTTAAATTTTATCCATAAATTATTTAAAAGAAGATGTGAAAGAATCTTTAAAAGAGTAACAAATTTGCACAGCTATTGGAGATTTTTCTTGTCTTTTTGCAAAAGTACCTTTTACATGGTGAGTAAATGCAGTGTCTGTAATTATACATTTGAAAAAAGTAATCTGAGCAAAATGCATTTTGCTCAGATTATTCGCTAATTCTGGGGAAAACAATAATTTCAAGCAATTACAGTGAAATAATTAAAAAATACAGTTGATTAAGCATTGATTTTTACCAACAGAGAGACAGAGTGGAGAGATTTAAAGGTGCGCAGTGAAATAGTGTACAGCAGGTGGCAAGATAATCAACAATAGTGTGTGATTGTACTGTGCTCCTACCTTTCTAATGCTGTGTGTTGAGCTAAAATTTGAGGAGATTTTTTTGTGTGCACAGAAAATTTTTGTTTGATCAGGCTTGAGAGGAAGGAGTTTGTGGCTGGGATGAGATTTGGGTTGTCGCTCCGTAGTCTTGTTCCAGCATCTGCCTCTCCGCCTAAAACAACAGCTGCCGATCACTTCTCATTCAGCAATTACAGAGGCTCCAGTCTGGGATGAAGTTCAGGAGAAACTGACGAAGATTTAAATAATCATATATTGCGCCGTTATTCGTAAAAGCCACTGAATCTTCTCTGATCAAGCTACTGAATTAAAGAAAAAAAATCTAAGTCAGTGCCTCGTCCTGCAGAAAGTGCAAAGGTGCAAGTTTGCAAAAGCCAAAAGTATAGCTTAAGGTGACTCAGGCACATCTAGAATTGAAGTGAGGAATGTGTACACATGAAACCCAAGATTTTACTGTCAGCACTCAGCAGCAACTTCAACACAGAGCTCGGAGGCCCATCCAGAATTAGAAACACACAATGACTAAACAATTCGAAAACGTGAATTACAAGAGCAGTATCTCTGGATTGATTGTAGCTGTCGACAAACATGCACTGCCCAGCCAAATAAAGACATTTAACAAAGCACACAGTTAAGAGGCTCATTTTAGAAGAGTGATTATTAAGTTTTCACCTTAATTTGATTCCGTTCAATACAGTGAACAGCTTTTCATTCATTAAGCCCACTTTCACACCAGATAAAGATAAAGAAAATGTGTTCAGGCCTTTAAGACCTTGTAAGTGTTGCTAGTCAGGAGGGAGTTTGAAAAACTAATTTTAGTCTCAGGGCATCATGACGCTAGTCTGCTATACGTACTCTTTCCTGGCGATACAATCACAATGGCATCATCAAGGGTTTCACATTACCACCAGAATATCTTCTCACAGTTTAAGTAATTTCCCTTTAACTATGGGAAGTTCCTGCACCCCCACCATGAGTTACAGCCATGCAGCGAAGGATCAAACACAAGGTCTTTCCCTGCTGTGTTGACTATTGTATTCCATGCTGTTTTGACTGCTTCTATCCGGTTCAATGTACATGTGGGCCTTGAAGGCAACTATAAATATAACAGATTTTTTTTATGATTGTTAGTGTTATTATTTTCTGCAACTTACTAACAGCACAAAGAGGATGAAAAAGGCGTTCTGCACAAAATGCCTCACACTGACAATGTGTATCATAAACCCTGTGACTCGCTGTTCATGCCGTTTCTTCCTCCTCATCCTTCTTCTTCCTCATACATGATGCGAGCACCTCGCTTTGACAGAGTGAACAGTACATTTTGTGTTTGAGTTGCTGTATACGCAATTTTGAAATCTTGTATATACGCTGAATTTAGTCATTGAATATGTAAAACTTGATAAGCACATTAGTGACACTGTTGAAATGACAAAGTCATTGTGAATTTGAGGATTTCTGGGGGTGAAATTGCAACTTTGCGTATCAGGAAACATTTTTTTCAGGTTTTCAAATTGATGTTTAAAAAAAAAGGCAATGTAGATGGGAATCAATGTAGTAACATTTCATTTCATGCTGAAAGCAGCACCATGGGTTCTGTCATCAAACATACAGATGGTCTAACAAAAATCTGATACTGTCTCTATTTTCTCTTTTTTTTTTGGCTGGGCAGTGTATGTTAGCTAAGACTTGTGCATCGCATATCTTCTTGTCATTTTATTCTTGATCTTGAATTTATGTCTGAATACACTTGTATGCAGAATGCATATGGCATAAAAAATAAACAACACTGGAACATAGTTGGTTATTTCTAGAGAAGCATGTGGTATAAATGTGACTCTGTGCCTTACAAGCAAACACACAAAAAGAAAGTCACTATAGTAACAATTGTTATTCGAAAATAGCTTTGACTCTGTGTTTACTAATCCAATTGTAAATAAATACATATTCGGTATGTATAAGCTATGATAAATAATCTTTTATCATGTTTTTATTGTGATTTAATTCATTATTTTATCATTTTCACTTTATGTTCCCTTTATCAATTTTCCTTGACTATCCCTACACAAGCACCATCCCCTTACCTTCCTTCAACACTTACCTCTTCTTTGGCCAGTTGGTTTGCATTTTGTCTCCGCAGATCAGACTTGATCACACCTACAGCACAGAAGATGCAGCACAAGATCATGGGATGCCATAAAATTATATTGTAAAAAAAATAAAAGTAAAATGTTATTCCGTATACAAGCATAAATGATGGCAGCGAGAGAAGGAACGGGAAGTCATACATGCACAGACAATGACACATTAAAGTCTTAACTGGTGCCCCATGAGCTGAATATTTTTCAAAGACTCTGCAGAAGAGAGAAATGGCAAAAACCTAGACACTGAAGCCATTAGGGCTGTTGTAAACAAATATTTTAGTAATCGAGTAATCTATCAATTATTCTTACGATTAATCGAGTAATCGGATAAAAAAAATTATAAAATAAAATATAGGTAAATGTGGCATAATATCGCTGTTACTATCAGATATCAATATCAGTCCAATTTTTTTATATTTGACCATCCCTAACAGTTAGTTTTTTGTAGTTTAGAAAATTAACCTGTAACAATAATAGCTCACTTTCTAAGTTAACCTGAAGAAAAGTTATACAAAAATCTGAAATTCATCTTTAGCCAGTTTAATAGATGAACTCTCACCTTGCCCCATACCTGTTTGAGAATATGGGAAATGTCGTCTGGAGTGGGGGGGCTTAGGGTGGTGGGGGGCAGGCGAACGAACGGACGTAGGATGGGGGTGGAGGGGAGAAAATAGACAGGGGACCAATGTAAGAACAGGGGAGCAATACGGGATATTTGCGGCACCTTAGTGCTCATCTATGAGGGGGCCGTTTAGGACAAAATCTATGTTTTGTCTCTCACACACTACTAAAAACGAATACACACACAAAATATTAAAATTGCACATACACACTACTAAAACATCACACAAGTATACAATTTTTTTCTCACATGCATACATAAAAGACTAAGATTGCACATATAAATTAATAAAATACAGACTCACCTTTTACATGTGTAACTCCTGTGTGAGAGTTGTCACAAGAGGCGGAGCATAATTTAGAGATCAGATCGCGCATGCGTTGATACCACAGTGAAGTTAGCTTCAAGTTGGATACTGGAGCTACACGGTGTAAACGGCGTTTAGCTCAAAGTTAATCCGATTTATGAACGCTAATTTCGGCCAGCCGTTCTCTCCCGCTCCCTCCTCAAGCGCTCGGCGGTTCACTTAG
>CAEGAE010101038.1:0-67061 GCA_903067095.1 Girardinus metallicus | reverse complement strand
GAAGGTGAGAGCGGAGTCTCTCTCTCTCTCTCTCTCTCTCTCTCTCTGAGATATATATATATATATCTCAGAGAGAGAGAGAGAGAGAGAACTTCTGTCTTGGTTCTGTGACTGAGGACTTTTAATGTACACACTGATGCACTAAATGTCCATCCTTTAGATTAATCATCTCTCCTCTGCAGATGTAGGAAAAGATTAGTACATCTGCATGCCCAGACGGCCAACTAGTCGGGACAGGATATCCTACATGCTCATACCTCATGCTGCATAAATGTGAGGGCACATTCAGTGGGAGCGTCACTTCCACCGAGTGACACGAGAACAGGAACCTGTGTTTTCCTGCATGCTGTGGGTAAAAATTCATGTGTAGAGGAAAGAGGAACAGCTGAGGCGCCTTTTACCAGGAACAAAGAGCTTAATGAAACATGACGCGGCTCCAGAGCAGTTGGGAATGTTATGGCTATGTGGAAACTCTGAGGGGACAGGTGTCATCTCTGCAAGGATAACATCAGAACATTGAAGGCTTTTAGCTTTTGAGTCTGGTTAGTGGCTCAAACAACAACAGCCTCTCTTACTATCCAAGAACATTATCAAGCAACAAAAAAGAACCAAAATAGACAAATTAAGTGACTTCATCGTGTATATGGCTGTTATTTATAATGAAGTTTTGAGCAAAGACACAGTGATCTAACCCTGACGGAATAATATTATTAGCAACAACTTTACGCTACAAGTGATAATCTAGGAGTAGACATATTTAGATATTTAGCTTTCAAATGGAAATAAACTAATTAATGCTTATACATACACTGAATGTTTGATAACTGGTAATAGTTCAGAATAATAGTCAACTTTATCTACAATTTACAAAGCTTTGCCTTGAATACAAGCACAAAAAAATGCAAACTGGGAGATTTGCAGAATTATGCCAAATTCCTCTGTTATTGAGCTTTGAAGACCATAGTATAATTACTACATCGGCAATTGTATTACTTATTATCATTACAAATGTTATCATAAGAAATAGTTGTCATGTGATGATAATACACTTTAATGGATGGTGCTTGGAGACTCGGATGATTCAGTTTGTTACTTTAACTGGGTAGATGTCTTTTCAACTATCAGCTCCATGACGGGATGAGAGAACATAAATTAACAATTAGTACTATGATCTAATTGGATTTGGCTTCACCACATTGTCTCATCACTTTTCTCAGCGATGGATGCAAGCTAATCTGGTTTAAAAAAGCAAAACATTTTCTCAGTTTTCCCCACTAGATTTCAACTGTTTAACAGTTTAAGGGTTCTTTAATCAGATGTCATAGTTTTACAAAAAAAAAAAAAAGACATTTATTTTCCATGCTGTGTGACAATCTGGACTATGTTGTCTTTACTAAGAAAAAAGATGTTGTGACACAGAATGAATGTGGTTTGGCATCATTCTAATGAAATACAGAAAGGCTTTATTAAGGTTCCCAATTTTCGTACAAGCTTGATCATAAACAGTCGCAAGAGTAATGTTGAGCTAGTCATCTTCCTCTTGAGAGGAATATTCCTTAAAGTCTGAAAGCACATGCTTGAACAGTATAAATGTAGCTATTTATGATTTTTACAGATGATTTAAAAGAAAAAAACAGCTGGGTAGAAAAAAGTGACAAGTCAAAGGTTTGACACAGATAAAAATTGCCTTCTTGTGAGACAGTTCCATAAAAGCTAAAAATCATTTTCAATCTTTTGGCGAATCATAGCGACATATTTCACATTTAAGAAGAATGTTATTAATCATTTGGTTTTGACAGACATCCTGCTAGGAGCACAGAAATATGTAGCTAAAGGGTTTTTACAGGAAGTGCAAACCTTCATGAAGTATAAATAAAACATCCAGGAGATAAAGGTCAGAATTAGGACACCTTTAGAGATAGTTTAGGTGATATAGTGAGTCAAAATGAAAGTTTTCAAACAGAAAACAATGCTGTGAAAACATAGTTCCTATGCATGATTCATGTAAAACTTTCATGCTTTCACAGAATCAACTTCCCAGAGTTTTCAGTCCTTTATGTTCATTTTAAAATATTGAATATTTTACTATGAACATCTGGATGATATTTTTACGTAAAGCTTTAAATTCAAGAAACACAGTTGGGAATGAAGGAAAGCAGAAAGGGAGTTAGGACTCAAATAAGGGACGAAAGAAGCTTGGAAGAGAGGATGGAAGTTTGTATGCAAGTACATTTGTAAGGAAGGAAGGAAACAAGGAAAATCATGACAAAGGAACACAAGAAGATATAAAAAGATGGGAACAGACAGTGGAAAAAGGAATGATATGAGGGAGGAAGCAATAAAGCTCACAAGGTAGCATATAATTAAGGAAGAAATGACAAAAGGATGGGTTTAAATGTACAGGGAAGGAGGGGCTTAGGTAATAAACAACACAAAGAAATGACACAAAATGGAAGGATAGAAATAAGCTGGGATAAGGAGTAGAGGTCTGGAGAATTTGTAGACCATATAGAAGCCCTGTAAAAACTGTCAGGTGTGGATCTTTTTACCTTCTTTTTGCTGCAGTAGATTTGCCATTTCTTCTCTGCAGGCAAGGCAAACATGGCTTCCCTGTGTTTCTCTGTAAGGTCCAGCTCATCCTGCAAAAAGGAGAAAAATGTCTTCGAAATTCCTCCTTAACAGCAGGATGGAGATACTAGTGATCTGCTATTGATTACTGTGCTTCACTGTGTTTGCAAATTTAGAAACGTCCACATAAATCAATTCTGTTTTCCTGCAAAACAAAAATGCTCGCCAAGAAAGGCTCAAACAGATCTCATTTTAGCTGCGGATCAGTTTTGGGTTGGCTTGTGTCTATCACCGTAAATTCAGTGTGGTTGTGAAGTAAATCGGATCTCTCCCAGGCTTCAGACATGCGAAAAATGGTGTAAAAAGATAAGGCGCGGTTCGCGTGCTTGCCATGTGGTAAACATCTGGAGACAACATGTGTCACAATGTGTGACGTTCACAGAGGCACGAATAAAAAGGGTGCTGACGGGAAGGCTTCGGACGGAATACCAGAGCCAATTTGGGGAAAGAGGGACGTATCAGCAAAATATGTGAGGTTTAACATGTGAACTTTCAGCTGGAGATAACTGCATCTAATTAGCTTCATGTGAAGAAAGTGATAAAAGGCATGAGAAAGCTCTTAAGCAATTTAGCACAAGAGGGAAGATGTAAAGGAGCATAAAAAATAAGTTTGGATGTGGTTTAGTAGATAGTTAAAGAACAAAGAGATAAATGAGTTCATCTGTTCCAACCAGCATACAGTTTAGATTTTGTGAAAGTGTTCAAGACCTGCCAATCAATATGTACATTAATTAGCTTAACTGTAATCAATCGGTGTTGACTGATCCTATAATTCAGGGGCTTGCATACCCTGAGTGCTGGGCTTAAAGGGCAACGGATTTAATAAACTCTAGTATTTTCAAGTTGGATACATACAGATAAAGACTAATTTTCTGCCATTAAAAGTAACAAAAGCTTAAAAATAAATTTATTTTATTCCAGTGGTATAATCTCACACTGAAAATGTTAGGGAAAAAAAAAAAAAAAAAAAAAAGATTTGTTTTGTGGGGGGAAAATCTGATATTAAGAAATAACCAAGAAATAATCTCCGTTTTGGTCAATGGTTTGGTCAACCATTGGTGCCTCTATTAATACCCTTCCTGTTAATACCTTTCCACAAAGGACAACACTTCTGTTGTAAGATAAAAGGCTTTAGGGAACTTTGATCATTCCTCTTTCCATCATCTCCCTTGTCCAGATTGTTATAGGATTAAAACTGGGTGACAAGCCCATGGAAGAAGGTTAATTTAGCATCTGTGTTGATTAGGCCATATGTTCTGGATTATTGTCCTGTTAAAGTCACAATGGGGTGTTTTAATAGGATAACGATTCTGTTCAACTATTGGTTATTAGGAGTAAGGATGTGTCCATGTTCACGTAATTCTAAGACTTATTTTTTTATTTAAGTTATGACCTCTGACATTATGTATCATGGGAAGGCAAGCTTGACCTTTGCTCATCATGCTCAATGTTTGGTGTTTAACAGATTGTAATGACAAACATATCAGCAACTTTTCTCAAAATGTTAATTTTTTTTTTCCTTTCTTAGTGGACCCATTTAGGATGTAAACAAAAAAGCCAGTGAGTGGCTGAGGGGGGGGGGGTGGGGGTGGGGGGGGTGGGGGGGGGAGCATGTGGCCGTTTGTCTTTTGGTAAACAGAGCAACAGAAAGCCTCCTTGTCTTCACACTAAACTTAGTCAATTATGTCTTCATATGAAACGGCAGACAAAAACAAGCAATTAGCAGATGTAGCGGGCTGAGACATACAGAGTCCCTGAATGAGGCCTATTGATGTGCAAAGAGACTACTGTGGCCGCCGTGATAGGGGAATCAGGGCCAGGAGAGAGAGGGTGACTGGACAAATTAGAAGTGACAATAAGAAAAAAAAGGAAAATCTGCTGGCCTGGTTACTCACAAGACATTGTTACTGCAAGTTATGAGAACATGATACTTCAATTACTAATTTCTAAAAAGGCAAGAGAATATTTTGAAATCTAAAGCTGAAATTTAAATGTTAATATTTTGGGGTAAATAAATTTTTTTGGAGTGACTCCTTTCAATACAACATTTTATCATACATATTGGATCCTTTTGTGAATATATCTGAAATTTTCTGTGCTGTTTGAACCAAAGATAGATGAATGGATTTAGCTTTGCAGAGAACACTAAATAAGGGACTTCATGATGGATGCAGCAAAAAAAAAAAACACAATCACAAGAACAACAAAGCACAAAGGCGATAGCTTACCACCAGCTCTGAGAACATGTTATCCAGCTCGTCATATCCGGGCATCGGCAGAGTCGGCTCCATGCTCTGCAAGGCAAAGTCCTCCCGCAGCTTGTAGGTGATCTCTGGGTGATCGTTGCTGTTAAAACAGCAGAAGACGAAGGAGAGGCCACCCCGGCTACTGCCGCCCCCGCGCTTCCGGGGAGCCATGGCTATCAGCCGTGAAGCGCTGATCAGGTAGGGAGGATAGGAGGCTCCGTCTGGACCTCTTTACGGCCTCCTCCACCTTACAGTCCGGCCAACATCAGACCACGCTGTGGACACAAAGAGAAGACAGAGTAAGGTTTCGACCTGTATTGTTTAAATATAGGCCTTTGCAAAAACTGAAACAAAATGTGTAAAATCAATAATAATGAAGTGAATGCTAGAAGAAGGTATCAGAGCAAAAAGTCTTCAAAACTTGTCTGAAATGAATAAAAACAATTTTGTATGGAGGAAAGTTACAGAAGTGCCATAGATTTGTTTAATTAAATGTGAGAATGCTGAAGGATCATGGTCACAGAAGATATCCAATAATTAAATTGGCTTAAGATGTACTATTTGATCAACACTCCGTTCAAAGACTATAATCTTTTGTTCTCAATAGAAAATCACCAACAACTGAATCAAAAACTCTTTATTATGACTGAGAAAACAAAGTCTGTGATGAAGTTTACAAATGTAAAGCCTGAATCTTTGCCTGTGGTTTTGCTTAATGGTGTAACTTAAATCAATAAAACATGATAAAAGGCAGCTACGCTGTTTATACAATAAAGCCAAGTTATGAGGGATTTTTGAGGAGATGACCGTAATTAGTGCATTTAACCCTCCCTTTCCACTTTCTTCATTGTTGCCTTCAGTGTTCAGCTACAAGGTTGACTATTTCTGATGAGGAGGCGTCTTGCTGAGAGGTAAAGGATATTGTTTTTCAGATGTAGAGTCAATGTTTTTACAGAGCAAAACATGACCTCTAACAGCTGCATATTTAAAATGTGTGCAGTCCTTGCTGAACAGTGGCACCATCCGCCTGCATGTTTATGGAGGGTAAAAATACAAACATCAGCTGTCAAAAATGTACAACATTACAGAACGGGGCTGAGCAGATTCCACAAAATCTTATTATGAAAAAATAAAACAAGCTCTGGAACATTTACATCGACTGCCAAATGCTAATCATTATCATGTGTTTTGAGTGGTTTGGACTTTGTGTCCCTTCACCACTTTGAACCTTTGTAGTTTAGTTAATTTGGTACTTGAGGTTTTTGAAGGGGGAAATCTGTACAAACGATTTCAACCCTGTTTCCATCATGTGTTCCTAGTCTTCTACTGTAAGGAAGCATGATTATGTGACTTAATGTGACATATCAATCCGTAATAGTTCTGTATTAGTTCCTTCAGAACCTGCCACATTTGATTGGAATCAACAGGCTGACAATGGAATCAGAAACAAAATAAATGAACACTGGTTAAAATACATACTTTTTAGAAAATAATCAGCCATTAAATTAATAATAGATGTCATTTTCTCAATAATTCAAGAAAATACTTAACACAAAGAAGAAAGCACTGGCACACAGTGGTTTAAGGTAATGTATTTGACCTGGAGATAGGAGAAAATGCTAATGTGTGGGTAAGAAATGAATGAATTGGTGCCAACCCAAACTGCCGATAAAACACCAATACTTAGACAATGAATCTTGACTTTGATTGATTTCTTAAAAAGTGCTTTAGGAGTTACATTTTATTCATTAAAACCAAACAGCTTGAAAAAAACAAATATGCATGAAACTTTAAAGGTTAATGACGATTCCTCAACATCTCCTCGCCCTCCATGATGACAAGTTAGTTTTTGAACGACGCTGTCCGTTTGTCCTTCCTCTCAAACCTCAGATGAGCACCCTACTAAAAACAGTGAAAACAAACAACACACAGGATCTCTAACCTGCTGGTTGCTTTTAATTTCATGAAACATCTCCACTGTCTGGGAACACAGCTAGCATGTCAGCATGTCATGGCAGCCCTGCAGCTTCCCTCCTCGCTGTGAAGCGAGGCATCATAAACCGCGGAGGGAGCGCTGACTCTGACCTACAAGAATTTCTGGTTGCCGTTTCTTGGTGACCAGATTTCTGCTGAGCACAACCACATTCACCTTTTACAAAGATTTACTACACGTCAGGCTCTACTTCCAGACTGGATGGATCATAAACTGTGGGATTCATTTCTAAATTTAGTCTGCTCGAGTCATGTCCTCTACTGTAATCAGGAAACTGTGGGACAGTGTACTCAAAGAGCTGAGGTAGGAGCATAGAGCTATAGTTAGTTGTCCCAGGGCAAATTAATTTTCGTTAAGAATGAATCACTTGGTCTAATCTGTAAATTGTAAATCTTGTAAATTGCTAGAATAATCAGCAATAGACATTAAATATCCAAGAAGTGTTTTTTTTTTAAATCACTAAGATAATTTTAAGTAATATATTTACATTGAGTCTATACTAATAAAATGATTTTCAAAAGTTTTAAAGATTCAAAAACTTTATTGCAATAGTACAAAACTTCACCTGAATCTGTGTGAGGAGTGTTTTACTCATCAATATTACTTACCACAAATAATGAGACAATCTATAAACCATGAATGTTATAGATTGTTGCAAAACCTCCACACTTCTTAGACCACCTATTACACATTACTAGATTTCAGTGTTTAGAAAATGTGGGAAAGAAAAAAAGTTTAGAGAAATCTGACTTTTTCCATGCATCTATAGATTTTTCACACATAGAGAACGCTAAAGGCAAATTCCAGACATTTCCAAGCTTTTCAAGCCTGCATAAGAACCCGGCTATTTCCTCATTGCCTTGTGTTCTGCATTACCCAGACACTCTAGTCTTCCTGTCTGCAAGACTCTGTTTTAACTCCAAGAATCCCACTTAAAAAGCCCTGCTTGGTCAGCTGGGCCATAAAAACTGAGGTTATGTTGGTTACATGCATAACGCTTTACTGTATGTCTCCATGTCTGGAAGCAGCTTCCCAAACCCTGCAAAAAATGTTATCAAAACCAGTGATATAGAAACTCCTGTTTTCATGCATCGGTGGCTTTATCCCCGTCACTCATGAAAAAAAAGAGAAGCCCATATTTTCTAATGGTCTCTCAGCGTTCTGCCATGTGTAGTGTGTCTGGGCATATAATGTAAGCTACCAGCTCTGATATAAACTACCAAATGTCACAAAGTTTCTTTAAAAATGAAGTTATTCCGAACATTAGTTATAAAGGCTAAATGCGGATTTGAGGAAAAAAAATTTCAGTTGCTTGAAACTTTGTTTTTCCTAATTGCTAAGTTGCATAAATAAATCATAAATTGATTGTCAATAACTTAAGAGGGAGGCAATTTCTTCATATGATGTTGCAGATTAACATATAGATAAATGAGCAAAAACACAGACAGGTTAACAAATAAATTCTGTACTGGTTAGTTTACATGATGAAAATGCCACAAAGGTTGGTCATGGGTGATTACTGGTACCCATGTATACTGGGGTTTGCAAAGATTTTCACAAAGGATTAAAACTATGATCAGATTTAATCTCCATTTCGGTCAAGTTTCCAACATTGTCGTCATCATCCTAAATAACTTTTTATTTAGTTTTAGTCTAGCTTTCTGACTAAACATTACATTACAGTCTTATTCACCTAAATTGACACAGACTTGTTGACCCAAACATCATGGAGTCTTCACAGCAGCAGCATGCAACCACATCATGGTACATTGACTATTTCTAGTAGTCAATTTATCATTGACTACATCTAGTAGTCAATTTATCATTGACTACTAGAAATAGTCAAACCAAATATCCAGTCAGTTCTGTACCAGTGTCTTTTTTAAATGTTACAACCCATTTGAACATTTTATGTTCAAGGCTGAATAAACAAAAAAGATTTGCTACATATTGTTTTTTTTTTTTTTTGTCTTAACCGACATGTATTGAAACTTATGAAGCCTTGGTTTCTGTAAATAACAGCAAGGCTCATAAAAATAACAAATACACATGATAGTAACAGTAATAATCTCTTATATTATTTTAGCAGCACTGGGAATAATTGGGGCTTAGGACACAAAGTCCTGCTTTTGCTACGTTGTGTGTAATCAGTTAAGACTAAAGATTAAATGTAATAGGATATTTTATTGGCAACTTTACACATGGGTACATTTAACCACTGCTCTCTGGAGGCCTATGAACTCCAAAAATAATCTCAGGTTTGTAAAGACTTTTCTAATATACACACTAGTCATACTCTGCCTGCAACCAGATGACCACATGTGGGCTGAAGTACACAGCAGCTCCCTCTTTCTTACACCCTGACTAGTGTGTATTTATTTTGACACATCCTCGATGTTTCAGAATGGACTACCAGAGGTCTCAACAGCAGCTGCTTGGCTTCACACTCACCATCTATTCTGGTATGAAGGCAAGAAGATATTCAAAGCTCTCTTTGACCATATTAGTCCAAAACACAACCCATCTTTTCCATTAGCTAAAGCCTGCTGTAAGCTTTGTGTAAAGTTGTCAGCCATATTAAGCCACAGGAACTGGTACAAGGTAGGTTTAAACACACAGAGACCGTGAAACTGCGGAGGCTGTGTTTGTGTGCTGTCACTGTTTAACCTGGGAGACTCGAGTGCTCAGACACTAACCTCAAAGGTTGCCTGACAGTTGATCAAGGTTTCCAACAAAAAACATGTTTGCTGAAGCTGGAAGACATTCTTCTACAAGCCAGGTGAGCCCTGTGACCCTGAACAGCATCCACACAACCAACCTTCGACTGCCACCTGCTCTGACTGGGTGAGATTACAGCTCATCTTAGCATTTTGGCTCATGAATTTTCAGCAAAGCTTTCTAAAACAACCACTAGCTGTCCAAGCATTACAAGTTGGCATGACGAATAGCTTATTCCAAAAATGATCCACGTCAATAGGCATGTTTGAAATGTGAAAAGTCTGAAAGTTGATGGTGATGCCATGCAACAGCTGCATTTTCCATAATCAAGAAGAATGCTGTTTATTCCACCATAAATCAACTCTTGGACCAGGCCGCATGAGGAGTATCATGAATGTTAGTCGGCCCCTGCTTGCAGAACAATTCTTGTGCTCCTTAATTCGTGCACATTTAACAAGAATCCGCCTACCCATGTTCAGACAACTTCTCTGTTTGTTAGAGGGAGATTTCTGTCTTTGGATGGTTTTATTGTTTTCTTGACCATGTGGTTTGGTGGATGACCTGGCTGAGGTCCAGACTGTAAAAAGAACCCCAGTGTTTGTGAATTGTGCGAGAAGCTGTGCATGGTGCCTGCACAAGAGCCCCTTATTAAAACTCTCAAAGCTGTCAGGTCGGCTGGAGGAAAGGCAGAAGTTGAGAAGACCATTGTAAACTAAACACAGAGACACTCACGTTACCAGACATGTGACGAGAAGAATGAAAAGCAAAAACTCAAAGATGGCTTGACACTTTTCATAGAGCTGCCTCCCTCCAGATTTTGCCTTTCTTTCCCATTTCATTCAGACCTTTTTTTAGACTGAATCTCCTGTTAATAACTGAATACAAATGTTGATCTTAAGGGGATGTGCCTTCCTGTTATAAAACTAACAAGGGCTGGATTTATTTAATGCTACACGTGTCAGTGACATAAAAGGCAAAATAGCGTGCGCCACAAATATCTTCATAAAATGCATGTATTTATAAAACAAATAGACTATTTAGTTGTGTCAGTGCCAGAAAAAAAAAAAAAAAAAACATAATTAGGTGAATTTATGTTTACTTTAAAAATAGTAAAAGGTAATTTTGGGGCTGGTGGTTCTTTGTGCGCATGTGGTCGACTTGACGGAGGAATTCAACCTTGGAAAGAGAACACAGTGGACAGCTGTGTATTGGAAACAGATGTGTGAAATACCTTCTTTTGCACCAGCTGGCATCTCTCAGCAGTTTTTGACTGATTAATTTTAATTTTCTTAAATGTACAACAACTTAAATCTGCTCAGATTATATCTCAAATTTATGTTGGCTGTAAATTGTACAGATTAACAGTTCACAGTTCAAGACAGAGAAAAGAAGCAGCAGAATAAGCGATAATCAATAAATGTATTACACAATAGCATTGCTTTATATATTTTAGATTTTCTTTAAAAAGCTGAAGACAATATCTGTTCTGTTCTGACAATGTTTTGAAATAATTTACCTCTGTAAAATGTTCTCGAGTGAAACAGAAATCCTTCAGATTTATTAAGTGGAGATGCAGTAACTCAAAAAAACTTTCTCTGTTTGTGGCCAGTGAATGCACAATACTTAGGTGTTGATCAGCAAATTGAAATCCAGGGCCTAAACCTAGTTTTAGTGCAAAAATGCAGACTTTTCCAGATTCAACTTTCCAGAGTTCACATTCCTTTATGCTTATTTAAAAAACATAAAACACCATACTTTACTACGACTTTATGGTAAATATTTACACAAAGGAGAAGTATTTTAAGGAAATAAAGAAGGAAGAACACAACCTTTTTGCAATGAGAAGAAAACTTATTTCTTTTTTACTACTTAACCTGAGCTTGAAAAATACTAAAATTAAATTCCAGATTTGATTAAATTGCTTAAGAACTCTGCAAGTCAGTGAAAGTGCAGATAAAAATGAAGCAATCTAAGAAAAAATTCTTCAGGCTGTGAAAGAGCGAGAGAGTGCAAGACTTTTGGCTGATAAAGGGGAGACTAATGATAGAACAACTTCTGTGTTTTATCCTTTTGTGCTATTATGGGCATGCTAGACTTCATGATGTTCGCAGCCCCTTAGAAATCTCAGAGTTAAAGTAAGGATACACATTCTCAAGGGAATACAAAAGGAGACTTGGCTATTAATAATGCTCGCAACACCAACAGCATTAATTGCTACTATCAGACTCTTAAGACAGTTTAAAATGTCAACTCTACAATCATTTTATCTTTGTTTTAAAGTCACACAGCTGTTACACACACACACACATTATGTGTGAGATCACTCTTACTCATAATATAAATAATTAGTGACCGTTTATGGCAAGAAGGGTGGGATCAATACATTTTCATTGTTGTTCCAATATTTTCTTTTATAGAAATCAGAATTACATGTAAATACTCTTGCTTTTATTTTATTCCCTCTAAAGTTTCCATATTTATACTTTCTATAGTTTGAGTTCTTGAAGCCAAAGTCAGATTCCTAGTTTGTGCACACATTCTTGCCCAATAAATTTCGATTTAGGACCTTAGAATTGGCAAAACTAAAGATCAGCAAGCCAAAGCCCTACAAAAACTTTACAAATATTTTGTTTGCTGAATCTCTGTAGGGATAAGCTTCTCACACCCAATCTCAGATTATAATTTAGAGGGTCTGAATGAAAATTGCATTTTGTTTTTGGAAGGGATAAAGATCGGATCATGCTATAACCCATTGAAAATATCCTTTCTGTAATCACAAATTGTCCATATGCAGCTAAATTAAACCATTATAATTTTGCTATTGAAGCTATGTTATAAGGCAGACCAGGAAGGAATTTGGAGCCTCAGATATTAACCTGAGCTCTGATTAATCATATACATTTTGTGAATATATCTCCAAAGCAGAAAAACAACAGCAGACATTGGATATAGCTGCACTTAATTCCCAAATGTACATTTCAAAACCTCAAAGTGATCAGTGCATTTTATACATGAAAAACAAATTGATGTCCCTAAAATAAATAAAAAAATATGGTGTTTTTAATGCCACATGTTGGCTATTTGTTCAGCACAGCTGATTCACATGCAATTATGTATTCTGCCAATTAGTTAATGGTGCGCAGAGAACACAATGTGTGAACAAAGACAGACCTGGACACTCTGAACCATGACATGGTTCAGAGGCTGGAAGGTTATCAGATTAAAATCAATCACATCTCTGTGATAGCTGAGTTGGCAGAATTGTCCGACCAACAGAGGTGCAACAGCAGAGCAGTTTGCCTCCGACAGCAAGGTGCTACTGTGCATTTGAATTACACGATTGTTTGTTGAAATGTGGCTGTGGTATAGCCTCTGGAGCATTAATGTCGCATGGCTGAGGGAGCTGGCAGGGCTCTCAGATTACAGGATTAACATACAGGGATGCAGTATGAGTGAAGAAGGGGGATACCAGCAGAGGAGCAGACAAAGGAAGTATTTCTTCTAATAATGGATACATTTTGACGACATGGTGGAAGGTTAGAAAAATTCTACTTATTCGGGACTTTGAAGTGTTACAAAGTTAGTCTGAGCCCAAACTAAGTGCAAGGTTGCAACATTTTGCGTCACAAAATAAGTTTCAGTACAACTTTGTCAGAGGGAAGAACAAATACTGCCAAGATAATCATGAGACTCAATATAACAGATTAAAGTCTGAAATAGAGATGAATATGATTTTTGCACTTTGTCTCCATTAAAAAGGCAAGTCTTCCATTTCAAAAATAGTAAATTCTATTAGCCCTGTTACATAAGCATAATCCAATTTTTGCTCCATCTTTCCTCATTACAGAAACCTCATGATCTTTACACATCTCCTCAGCACACAGAAACATGATCACAGATTGGATGAGATCTGCTGCAAACGAGCCTGTTTCCAGCAGCCAGAGGTAAAAAGTTACCACCAAATAGGAAGAGGTGGGAGATAAAGACTGAGAAGCAAGCTAACCAACTCCAGAAGATTCATATCACAAATGAGTGCATAAGCAACAAACTTTTACAATCAGAGCTATTGACATTTTTTATGTATAGCAGAAACCAGCATTAGTTCATGACAAAGGACTGTTCAAAGTATGTGAACATATTTGCTGCTTTGGAAATGCAGAACATCTGAGTCTACTGAACTTTTTATTCATAAGGAGAAGTGTTAAAACGGTAGCTTCCCCATTCACATTATAAATAACATCTATATAAAAACATTTCATTTGTTACTTCCAATAAATGTAGCCTAACGGACAAAAATCTGTATAAAAAAAAAAAAAAAAGGCAGGCGAGTGTAAAATCTAGGGAGGACAGAGATTAAAATGCAGGTTAAAAGACTGCTGCTTTTTTCACAGACAAGGTTGTCAAACCAGTTGTGCGGAGAGACGATCCAAAGCCCCCCACCCATGTTAGCATTCTTCCAGAGGTCAGACCTTCAAATGGAGGTTACATTTGGAGCAAAAAAAGAAAATAGTTGAAACAGAGTTCTTCACTTTCTTATCTGGGTGCAACTATTAGGGGGGTGTTTCAGATAATCAAGGAAAAGAACAATTTATAAAGAAGCACACAAGATGACTTAAAAGTAGCACCAATACAGATCCACTGGCAATGTATTTTCAGTTTTCTGGTAGATGGCACCAGATTTTTATTTAAGATGTCCATGTGTTTCAAAGAGTCCAGACGCTATGGACTTCAACAACATTTATGAGCTCTTGGAATGATAAATGGCTCACAGCATCACAGATCATCTAGTGTACTTTATAGTGGTCATGATTGTGCTTTTTCCAAATATTCACTTTTGGTTTCACTGCAACACTATATTTTACTTACTCGGTAGAGTTTAGTAAGCTCCATATATTTACCTTTGTGTTGTTCTGACAAATAGCCTGTAGACAACTTTTAATGGTTGTTATGTTGATTTGGTGACCTCCCAAATGTGCCAAAAATAAATAGATGTCTATGTGTGATAACTGCATCTCAGGGAAGTAGCAAGTTCATAAAACTGGCTAAGTTTTACAGCATAAATTAGAAATGTTTCAGACATATTTATTTTATATGAGGAGTTTGGTGGTAACAGAAATTTAGCTAAAATCAATTATCAAATTAAGGGTTGAACTTTTCTAAATGTTCTAGATATGAAGCTGAAATATCAATGGATGGATCAATTTTAAGGCTTTCCCCGCAATTTATGATGCCAATAAATGTGAGTAGTACAGTGTAATATATCTCCTAGGCGTCCAGCATTACGAGAACTTTGTAATATATTATTATCTGGAAAATGTGCGCTTCTGTCATCAATAGAAATGACTGGCTTCATCGTGAAGCAGACGCGAATGAAAGGAAAGAGGAAAACTTGATGAAAGATCAGAACAAACAGTTGATGGGCCTGTGTATGGATTAGAGACTTTGAAAGACTGAGATAAGTAAACCAACAACAGCTAACATCTCAATCTCCTTCTGTGGAGGGAACAGTAAACACTACTGTGTGCACAGCTGCGCACAGTCAGACAATACAGACAAATCTATTCCTCATTAATAAAATATGCAACCCAACAGATCGTCAATAAAAGACCATGAGGAGCATTGCAATATTTCCTACGATATCCCGAGAGGCAGGATGAGCTTAAAAAAAAAAAATCCCTGCCTCTTCCTCAGTTGCTATGGTAACCGGAGCAGTGGGGGACCGGTGCAAGCTGGGTGGGTGATTTAATGTAAGCCCCTTTCCAATGCACATTACCCTCCTTTTTAATCTCTTCCGGATGCTTATAGAGGAAGAAAATAGGATTGCCCCTCTAATTCAGCAGACAAAACAAGTAACAGCACCATTAAGGATTACAGGGTAAAAAATCCAGCTTCATCACTCCGAGGCACCGCACAATCCAACTGAATCACAAAGACTGGCTGTTAGTCCCTTTGTGATGCATGTGATGTGGAGTACACGCAGCCTCCTGGGAGCAGAACCAGAGAAGTGTGGGCAGGAGCTGGAAATGAGAGGGGAAGACGAGTGGACCTGTCTCCGCTCAAGGTGACTTTCCCTCTCTCTCTCATTGACCTGATTTTTTCCACCCCGCCCGTCCCCAGTCATGGAAAGAAAAAAAAGTATGCCATTCTCCCTCTCTTTGAAACTCACTTGATGCTGATAATGGGAGAGAAAGCTGGTGGGAGGCAGCCGCCGGTACATGAGAGCGCATACTTCTACCACCACCTCACCCCATCACCAGAGCAGCCTTGTCATTACGGGGCATTCCCTGCGTGCACGGCACCACTCTCCCACCGAGAAATGTGCCCTGGGCCCTCACAGGAGTGCCGTGTCATCCTCCCCCCTTCTCTCCGGTTACTACGGCAACACTGCTCCCAGCACCAGCACCTCTCAATTAGACAGACATGACACAGTCACCTACGTATCGGTAAGAGGAATCCAGCTGATGCTCTGGTGGTGGTGGGGGGTGGGAGATAAATCAAACCAGCAGCCACAACTCCTCTTAGGCACACTGATAGCCTGTAACTATCTGCTGGTCACATGCAGTCCGCACACACATTCCAGTCAGCAGATAGCCGGCTTCTGCTCCGGCTCTCAGTTTCCTTGCATTCATTTGATTATAGGGTACAAGAGACAGATTTATAGGGCTCGTCTTACCCCGTCCTGGAGAGAGTTTGCCTCTGGTGTGCTCTGGGCATTCCCTTTATATCCTGAGCTCACTGCAGCATCCAGCTCTCTGCAGGGTTGACATAAATAAAACTTGTACGCAGCACATAGAAGAGCATTTCCTTTCACAAGGTATGTAATCCAGGCAGGTTCAAAGTCATCGGTAATAAGCGCTCTTCAAGAAGCTGCCAAAAAATAATATATATAAATAAAAAATATATATATATGCTAAAAAAAAAAAAAAATCTGTCAAAATGAAAATCCTAAATAGATGGGGGATGGTTTTCTCTGTTAACTAGGGGGCAAATAGGATAAACCTGCTAAAAAAAGACGGCAACAATTTGAGATCTTGCAAAGCAGCCAGCTGGCCAGCGAGAACTTCTTAGGAGATCTTCTCTCTCCCCAGCCTCCGTCTCCACTCCCTTTCTCTGCAGAATGCTTTGGGGGCAAAGGGGACAGGCACAGATGTTACAGGCTTCAAGCCACACCCCTTTTCAACACTCCCAGTTCTAATAGGATGCAGCCGAGCAGTGGCCGCCGCCCAGCTCTCTACCTCCCTCCCCCACCTTTAGACGGGGCTTTGGGTAGCTTGTTTAGTGAAGTCTTGTTTGGAAAGCTGCAAGATGAGAACAAGACTAAGGTGTAAAAGCTGCAGCGCAAATGTGGGTATAAACTGGAAACGCACAAGCAGCAATACAAGGCTGAGGAAGAATAGGAGAGCAATAATAAAGAAAAGCTGCTATTATTCTCCACCTAGACGTCCTTCTGGTCCCAAAAACAAATTTTTTGCGCATAAAATCCACATGATCGCAAAATGCAGCACATTTTGTGACAGTGAAAATATTCAGAGGCTTTTTTTTTATCTAAGCAATTCCTGACACTCCCACATGATTCACAGCACACGCATCTCAGCTAATTGCTGACTAACAAAAATCCAGTGGAAACTGCAAAAAACTGTATTTCCACTGTAACATGTTGGTCATTCCTTCATGTATCTTTTCCATCGTAAGACCTTTAGCTAAATCATCAACACTAATTATTACTTACTCATCTTTTTTTATGCAGTAAAGACAATCAGACATGTCCTCATAAATGAACAGCCGTTGTCTATCTGATTCAGGCAATAAATGCCTCCTGCCAGCTGTTGGCAAAAGTTATGTCATCCATCATTCTGTCACCTATTTTTTATATTAAAAGATGGATCAAGCATTGCTACAGAACATAAATGCTACAACATGACTCAAAACGGGATACCATATCACTAATAAATTACCATCAGCCTATTTTTGTAACTTTAATAAAAACACATTTTTGATAGAAAAAGATCTCTTAGAACTTAGCTTACGGAAACTGCAATATGGAAGCCTGTCACTGCCTGAGACTGGCAATTGTTTGAAACAAAGACATAAAAAAACTTTTTCTGCTCTTTCAAATGCTTTTCCTGCACATTTGTCCATAATAAGCTGCAACAGAGGCAGTTTTTGGTTAGGATCTGTGTCAAATGAGTTACAATTTCAGCCACCACCGGAAAAGCAATAGTTCGAAATTTTTAAATTTAAAGGAGAAAAAACATGTTGTTGTGGCAGTTTACGTAAATAATGTTATGACAGGTACATTATTGCAGTGCTGATAAATGGTCAAGAACAAAACAAGACTGATTATATGTTGAACAGTGAGATGTTTCCATTCACTGCTACTTTGTTTTAAACAACAACTCCATACCTCACTGATGTAAGTATTCTGGTAAGATAGTTGTTGGGAGAAAAGGGAGCGCTGATGCCTATGTGAAATCTACCAGAATTTGACATTTTTCAATTTGAAATGGTCAAAAACACCCATCTACCAAATTTATTCATTTACAGCCACATTTATGAGTCAATGCCCAAGTTTGGTGCTCCAGATGCAACATCATTCTTCTGGAACTTTCATACTTTTTCAGCTTTGGACATGGAATAATAGTGTTGTGAACTACAAGACAAATACAACTGAAGAGAAAAATGGATCAAAAATTCTGATATGAGAAGATATGATCTGAGTTACTTATTAATGTCACTTTCCATGTTTTCAGGTTGCAAAAAGTACAGAATCTCACAGCTGCTGCATTTCCCCACCACTTGGAGATGCCTGCTTATGACATTGCCTTCATCTTCAAGACGTCTGAAGCATTTCCAAGTCCCGCATTGAAGTTGGCTGGTACAATTTTGCACCCACTCAAAAAATCGCGGCAAATTTTCCTGTTTAAGCTGGTAGCTTTGATCCATGCAGCCGAGCCCGTGTGAAACAGTTTATCTCTGCTGCGTTGGTATAACAGACATCATTGGCAAGCTGAGCCGGTGCAGTCATGAATGGATAACAGTGGAAGCTGTACAGTCCTGGACAGCTGCCTCTGAAAAGAATGGCATGCAGCTGGAATAACAGACAGGACCTGTTCCCATGGAGGACTTCTGTTCTGGTGGGACGTTTCTCCTGTCAGTAAAGACCCACCACTCATGTTTTGTTGACCTCATGCTCACCTGGTACACCAGCAGATGGGCACACACTGAGGGTGATGACAGTTTCCACGGCTACTAATATTGTCCTACATTTGTGTGCTTTATTAATTTGAAGTTAAAACAACAGGAGTATATCTGAACAAACTAGCTAACATCATTTGTTTTATCCGGGATAAAATATCAAACCTCAACACCTCTGAATATTTTTCCATCACACAGTTTTTCAAAGAGAGTTGCAGATCGTTCATGATCTTTTAAAAGCTGGAGATGTAGTCAAGCTTGATCAACAAAATACAGGACAACCTCCAGCTTGAGGCATAATAGGACATAAACTGAAGTAAGAAAAAGTTATTTACTTAAAATTCCTGGTAGTGATTAAAGACAAGCTAAAGCATTTCTAATAAGGCGAGAAGAGAGACAAAATCAGATTATATTGCTTTTAGAAAAGTACTTTCTCACAATTAATTAGAAAGTAAACAGCAGTAGAAAGTAGACTGTAATTTGATGTTGATTGTGTGATTTCTGAAAAGTTCAGATATAATAAAATGTTTCCTAACAGTGATTAATAGTTTGCATCATTATTCCTCCACATCCTTAAAGTGAGAATTTCAGATTTTTCCAAACACAAACAACCAAAGGTTTCAATCTCACTTTTTCACTCTTTAAAAAAATAAAAAATAAAAAAATACAAAAGCTCGCTGTGAAGTTACAACAGACATTTCAACAGAGGACAGACTTTAAACATGGAATATACATTAATGGATGGAAATAAAACAGTTTTTTGTGAGCCATTTTATTTTTTACATTTGTCAATACCTAAAAAAGGCTTAAATCAAATCTCACACTTTTCCTGGGAAGATAGGAGCCCCATATTTTTGAAATTAAAACAAACAAGTAAAATTTGCTAGAATTTAAAGTAAAGAATACAAATTAACATAAATAAAAAAGAAAATTAAAACCTAGCACCATAAAATATATTTATTGTGATCTAGCTTGTGATTAACATCCCCCCAAAAATCTAAATAAAGTGCTTCAAACTGAAATGAAGGGGAGAATATTGCAAAGGGTAATAGCACTGCACAGTATCCACACGTTTCTGTATGGGTGGGGCTGTATCTATAAATTCCAACCACGCAGCCCTTCCCTTGAAGGAGACCCCATCATTGACAAATTAAATGCCAGGATTGGCGAGGGTCCCTCTGGTCTTTACCCACCCTTCAAAAAGCTTGTAATTACCCTCTGAATCAGATCCATCCTTGAAGGCCCACACATCTGCTCAAGTGCAGCCAAGCAAGTGTAAACAAGAAAAGGTAGTCCAATATCTGATAATAGCAATTTATGGGTCATAAATTCAGAAAGAGAGAGACCTGGGGTGTGAAAGAAAACAACCAAGCAAGAAAATATGTTTCTAAGTGGATGCAGCCAACCAGGCAAATTATGTTAAGGGAATTCTGTTAAAGGCAGGGAGGAGTGTTTTCAATTTATACATCATGACTAAAGTATCTATAATTACACTGTCACTTATCTCACCGAGCTTGTGTTTAACATAGCATTTATGTAGTGTCTTAATGCAAAAAAGATGAGTGTTGTAAAGAGGTAGAAGTGAACCTCAAGTCCAAAAAGACCTTATATAACAATACTGTTATTGGTAAGGGGATGTGACTTTTTAGTAAATAGGAAGTAAAACTTTGCATAACTGAAGATCCATTTGATCCAATATGGGTACTGAATCAAGCCAAAGCTTCAGATGCTACGATCCTGATAACTGTTATTGAGCTGGTTGATTGTACAGTAAAGCTTTGAGCTTACAGTCAAACCTATTGCAGTAAAGTACATTTACAATAAATTTACAGTAAATAAATATATGTTTATGCACTAGTAGATGCATTTGGCAGAATCATGAAAAATCAGTTTATTGACCTACAAGCAAAACAGTATTAGTGGCAAGAAACTAACCCTGAACACTCAGAACACACCTTTACTACTGTAAGATATGGTGGTAGCAGTATTATGCTGCAGGGCTGTTTCTTCTTCAGCAGGGACAGAAAATCTGGTCAGAGTTAATAGGAATTTTGATTGAAGTAAATAAAGGACAGTCCTGGAAGAAAACCTTTTCATAGAGGCAAAAGACTTGAGACTTGAATGGAGGTTGACTAACACTGAACATACAGAGCTAGAGCTACAATGGAAGTGGCTTTTATCAAAGTGGTAGGATGGTCTAGGAGAAATCTAGTCCTAAATACAATTAAAAAAAATATCTGTGGCATGGCTTGGACATAATGATCACTGATGCTCTCCTTTTAGTTTGACTAGAGCTGTTTTACAAAGAGGATTGGATAAATATTCCAGTCTGTACATGTGCAAATATTGTAGCAAATACCCCAAAAAGACTTGGTGCCATATCACTAGATTGTGGTGGTTCAATAAAGCATTAATTCAGGAGAGATGAAGACAGATGCACACCACACTTTTCAAATATGCTACTTTGTTTTAGTTTACAATGTAAAATCCTGAAAAAGAAAAACTTTGACCCTGAGGTTGTGAAAACTGATTTATTAAAATGAGCTTATGCAACAACAAAACAGAAAACAACACTAAATATTGAAGTAAAAGTAGTCATTTCGGGATCAGGAAACATCTGTATCAGCAAAGGAATCTCAAAAACTGATTCAGAGCTTCTCTATCTATTACCAACATAAGGACATTTAACTATGTATCTATAAATATATCTACTTTTCAAACAAGTCTGGTATATTCTAGACTAAAGGGCTTGGTAAAACAAATTGAAGGCTGTGGCAGAAAAATATGACAACATTAAGCAGCTGCAGAGAAACTGCTTATGGCAGATTGACAGAGTTTGGGGGTTAAAAGGCAGAGAGATTAACTTGCTGATCTGTCCAGATGTAGGCCAGCAGTGAGAAACTGGTGGTTAGGGTTTTTACAAATAGAGAAGCGTGAAGTAAGTAATAGAGAGGAGCTAGGATACATACACACAAACAAAATCAAATAGAGTAGTGTTAATCCAATATAATCCAATCAGTGCTCAGTCTGCTCTGAGGGTGAAGACAGTTTCAAAGTACTATTCGGCTATAAGCTACTGACACACAAAGGTGATCAGAGGGTTCATCCACCGGACTAGATCTAAGTGAACAGGGTCTGAGGCCTCATCTGGCCTCATCTTACTCAGCTAACACAGATGTGAAACTGGCTCTTGGCCAGCTGGATTTATGAGAGAAGCCAAGTCTTGTGTGAAACAAAGCTGTCATAAAGTGTATCGCAAGGTGTCTGGAATACAAGCTGTTTATCTGTGGTCATAATCTCAGCAGAACAAAGAAACAATATGGAAACATTGTTTCTTTGCAACACTGAGCATTGCAAAGGAAAACTTAAACCAAAACATGCCACAGCAGAAAGAAAAAAAAAAAAAAAAAAGGATGTTTGCGGGAGTTTAACAAGGACACCTGGTGTTTAACAGGATTGACCTGGCAGCTTCTGCCCTGCGGCGTCTCAGCAATCAGCTGCAAAACGCAAACATTAGAAACAAACAACTCTGTGCTCAAAGCAGCTGTATGCTGCAATATAATATATGTATTACATTCTAAATGCTCAAGATACAGTTTGATAGAATATTGTCCTTTTCAAATTGCTATTTTTAGGGCTGCATGAGATTGAGATAGACCTCTCAAAACATTTTAAAGTGGATAGTATTGCTGTAAAAGTACACTGTTCTTCTCTTTTTCATTTTCAAAGCAAATAAATATTAATATCAGAAGTATCCTGAGTAAATACAAAATGTATTTAGAGAAAAAGCAATGCAAATCAACCATCCCTGTTAAGAGAAAATTAAATATGTCACTTGTTATATCATAAATCAACTTAACCAAGTCATTATCTTCAATTTCATTGGTAACGCCCCAGCCTTGTTGCTGCCAGATCTATAGAATCGTTTCACTTAAACGGAACCTGTTTGACAACATGAAGTTGGCTAAAAGGCCTAACGTAGTAACAGATCATGCCCCAGGATGAAAAAAAATTTAAAAAATCCAGAACAGATGAGAAACCAAGTCATTGATATCTATTAGTCTAGAAGGGGTTAAAAAGCCATGTCTAAGGCTCCGGTAAACCACAATGAGAGGCATTATAAACATATGGAGAAAACATAAGGAATGGCCAGCCAAACGAAATTACTCCAAGGACTCAGTCAAGAGGTCAAAGAAGAACCCGGAACAAGATCTAAAGCACTGCGGTGCTCAATTACTTCTGTTTCAAATTATGGTCGTGTTCCAAAACCAAAACCACTGCCAAGAAAAGCAAACAACAGGACTATCTCACACTAGCCAGAAAACAACCTGATGAGCACCAAACTTTGTCGGAAAATATTTTGTGGAATGGCAAGACAAAGGTGGAACTTTTGGAAGCCGTGCATCTCTTTAGACATCTCCCCGACAGGCAAATATGATGGTGATAGTATGACGGTTTGGAGCCATCATGCTCCAAACTATTCTAGGTTCTGAAGCTTTGCTGCTTGATGGCGACAGTCACGTAGCTCAGGTTCACTCGTGATTTAGCAGGTGGCCAATGATCCAAAGCAAACCAGAATGTCCTGCTCTGACTTGTTAACAAAAACAAGATGAACGTTTTGGACAGGGCCTCGTCCTAGTAAAGTCTGGACTGAAGTTAAAGTTAATGTATCATGACATTAAACAGGCATTTGATGCCCAAAGAAACTCTCCAATGTGGCTAAAATTAAGCAATTTTGCAATGACTGGGCCAGTATTCCTCCACATCAATGGAAAAAACTCCAACAGCACCAAGTATTCACTTAGATCACCTTTATATGGCAAAAAAAGTTCATTAGGTGATGTGAAATATTTATTAATACCCAGCTAGCACACCTAGGTGGGCCCCATATGGGAAAAAAGAGGGCAGAAAGAGGGTCCCAAATGGGTTTGTCTACATGGGCCCCTACATGGGCCCTACATGGGCAAACCCATGTAGGACCACTGCCATGGAGGGACCATGTAGGGCCCATATAGGCTGCGACCCTACATGGGCAAACCCATGTGGGGCCACCATGGAAACCGCGGACAAACCCATTTGGGACCCATATGGTCTGCCCTCTTTTTTCCCATATGGGGCCCACCTAGGTGTGCTGGCTGGGATACATACAAGTACAAAGAAAAGAAATTAATAAGCAGGTAAATACTTTTTCACAACATGCCTCATAAGGAACATTATGCTCCAGACGTAGATACTGTCGTCAGACGTAAATACTGTTGTCAGACTACATTGGTGCTATAATAGTTATGCCGAAGGAATGCTAATCACACAGATATGATGAAGTGTGGGTACCGGTTTCTTTTACCAGCAGCTTAAAACTGAGTTCAAGGAACCCAAAGCATCTGGAGGATGAACTCACAGATAACGAGAAAACATTTTGTACCTGAAAATACTCAGTTTCAGGAAGAGTGAAGAGAGCAGCTGAAGTCTGAGAGTAAAGCAATGAGTTTGGACTTTATAACAGCTAACAATCTGCCTAACAAAGACCTCTTTTTTTAAAACAATTACCAATTCTTCTAATTCATTTAAAATGAGCATGACTACCATCAGCGGTTGTTAAAGGAAATTAAATTAACTAGCAAATATACTAACAACAAGTCAATGTAAGCGATAAACAACCAAAAAGAATAGTGATCGAAAACATTCAATTACACACATTTTGATGCTAAAAACAATAAAGACGTGACTGATTTCTATTGAAAAAATATCTTGAGTTCATGTAAATCAATAATACATTTGAGTTGATCAAGTTATGACTGAAGGCAGGCAGAAGGACATAGGCTAAACATATTTTTCCATGCATTGCTCTTATAAGTGAACTACAAGTTAGAACATGAGCCCAACTTTCTGCAGGGTGCGGTAACAATTTTAAGCATGCCATGGTCTGGCACAGGCTGTTTTTTGAATACGATATCCATCTGCTTATCAGAGCCAGATACACACAGTTAGCTTTGTGTACAGAGAAGGCACGTGTTGGCGTCAAACCTAATCTAGTCAAAGGAAACAATAAAAAAAAAAAAAAAGAAAAAAGAAAAATGATGCATGGCATAATTTGAAAACCCACATGATGTTTTGATTATAAATCCACCCTGGAGGCTTACAATTAGACAACTTAGATTTGTGTGGTAATCACAGGAGCTTCATCCAATGCTCATATTTAAATAAGATCCAGATTTCATCTCCAGATCAGATGAAATGTGCATACCAAGAAGTTCTAGGAGTCCGACTCAGATGTTGTAACTCCTGAAACACGTTGTGATTGTAGAAGTTTAACGTGAAACATGTTATTTTGTTAAAAGACCCGCTATCTGTTAAACATTTCATGCAAATAATCAAGGTGTGTTGTTGCGTGTGGTATAATTGACAGTTTGAAATGTTGAACATGCGTCAGCTTTCAGTAATTCAGCTGCCATTACCAGAACTTCAAGTAGCAGCCTGAACAGATTGAGTGTGCTGTCAAGCAAAATGCTGGCAGCCAACCAGCTGGAAGCTTTCCTTCAAAAACAATAAATGTTTGGAAAAAAAAAAAAAAAAACATTTTTTTTTCAAACATGGGCTCACAGGCCCACAGGGAAAAGTCCGACTTTCCAATATTTCTGCTGCAGAACTTACCAGCTATTATATGACCTAGACAAAGGGGCACAGGAGGCGAGCATGGAGTGAAACATGAATCCCTCCAGACCTATTAAACCTCCTCCCTTCCTCTAAAAGCAAACTCTTGGTTAAGGGACTCCCCCTCACACGTGCACACACAGGACCCTCATGCGCCCTTTGTTTGAACGCCCTCCATTGCTGCACTCTTTCCACATCTTGTAGCTGAGCCTCCAACAGGATTAATTTTGATCCTCATTGTCATGATAAGCTAAGGTTTACCTCATTCCGTCCCGAATGCCAAGAGAGAAGTCATTTTCCAATCTAAAGTGCTAAAAACCTTTTACCAAACAAGCGACAAGTTAATTAAACAAATAAAACCGTACATGCAGAAAACAATTAATTGATCCAAATACTTAAGGCTGAACCAGAACAAAAGTATAAATGGATCCTCTGTTACATGACAGACTAACAGCTTGAGACAATTAGTCCAAATAACAGGCCTCAGAAGAGGAGAGACCAGCACCCAAAATAGAGTCGTCACTCCACATTGTGGTAAACCATGAGCCACTGATGAGATTTAATGTGGTAGGATGAGATCGGTCATAAAATCTGTGCGACTTCCTGGTTTTGTCACAACAAAATGAAACACGAGGAAGAGTCAGTGAGTCATTTCTCAGCTTGTCTACTTAATAAGTATGTGTTTTATTACATACATATTACAGGTAACGTGGGTTTTAACTAAAAAAAGGAAACTATAGTACCTAGAAAAATGTAAATTAATTTAAACATTTCAATGTTTGCATTTTTTGTAAAAGAGCACCACAAAATTCAGCATAACTGATGTTCTCCCTGTAAGTTGTAGCAAACTTACAGGGAGACAGAGAGCTTCAACTTTCCAGTGTTGTCGCAGATTCTCAACAAGACCTCCATCTGGACTTTGACTGCAATCCCAAGGCATGATGCTGCCATCAAGTCTGACCTAATTTCACCAGAGCCCCCTTTTTCACATGTTTGCCGTGTCTCCTACATCGCTTGTGGGAAATTGAAAACAGGGCAGCTTAATGACTTTATTTTTTTTTTTTCATGATCCCACTGGAAAAAGAGCAAAGGGGGCTCAATACTAATGCAGACCACATTTTGTTGATTTCAAAAATAGTCATAAATAAGCACCATTGTGAGTTGGTCCAGCAGATGGCTCTGCGACCTTTACAACCCAGAGCAATTTCTGCCACCAGTCCAGCTAAATAAGACTGGTTTAGAGCCGCAAATATTACATGAAAAATTACAACTCATATCTCATTTATTACTTATTAATCTGATTTTTGATAAATATCTAATAAAGGAAATTTGTTCTGATTTTTAAAGAACAATATTTTTTTCCCTACGTTTAGCTTTTAAAAGATATTGAACTTTTCTAAAAGATGATGGCTACATTTTCTTATATGGGATGTTGATATTTGCACATAATTTCCAGTCTAATAACAATAGACAGATCTAAACAAATATGTCTGGAACTTTTAGTGTCATGTGTGGAAGCTAAATGCAATTATTCCAGGAAAAGAAACTGAAAAACATCTTAGTTTAAAATCTATTTGTAAAGTTTAGTTGCTTCTTTATCCGTCAGAGTTTTAAAGAGCCATTGCGGAAGATCCAAAGAGCCACTTGTGGCTCTGCAGCCACAGGTTGTAGACCCCTGGTCAATCACATAAAATCTCAAATTAAAAAAGTTGAACAGTTGTGAAAATTTTTGAAAGGCTCCATCTCTCTGCATGCATTGCAAGTAGCACAACTGGTACTGCCAGTACTCTCGTGGGTATGGCTACAACAAGTTCAGATTGCCCAAAATAAAATCAGATAGGTCACCCAGTTCTAGACATAAAACCAGAAGGCAAGGCAGTAGATCGAGGATCTTCACGTTGGAGAGGGAGCTAAACTGTGGAACTGCACAAACAGGAACTGGGATGGAGCCTAAAACCCTGACATACTTAATAACTGCAGGTGTTATAAAGCACGGAGGATGATGCAAATGTTGGCATCAACACCGACAATGACATCAGATTTGTATTCATCCACTCAATGACAGCATATCAAGTCTAACACAGCATAACATCTGCTATGAATGTGTTTCTTGTGTTATTAAGGATGTGGCTCACAAGCATTAAGATGCATTTTCAAAGTTAAAACTGGGTAGAGGACTTCCCATGAAGAATCCATTACTGTGACCTATGAAGTCACTCAGGCTAAAGCACATTAATGAAACATCTGCCAGCACCGAGTGGCTTTGCTAGGCGCTGTGTGTGTTGCCTTTTCACCTCTCAACAATCAGGAGGGTCAAGAGTCAGTCTCAAAGAAGGACAACCAGTGTGCTCTTGCTCTGTGGGCTTCTAAACTAACCAGCAGATGGATATGTTAATTATAGTTTATCATGAAAATGGTTGTGCAAAGTTTTAAAAAGAAACTGTTAAAACAAGCAGTGATTATATAAATGCAAAACACTTTGTGATTATCTAAATGAATGTTACTTTTTGGATTTTTTTCTTAGAGAGTCATTTCAAGGAAAACCTTTAAATCACCAGGAAAAAAAATGAAGGAATTCCTGGAGTAAAATTGTTTGTTTTGAGTAGTAATCCACCCGGATCGGGGCATGCCTCGTCTTGTGACCTGTTTACTTTGTAAAATAGGAATAGGAACTAATTACAATACATTTCCTTTTTTCCTTAACTGCATAACTAACTTTTTACGTAAAAGAAACAAAAAAAAAATCACAAATACATATGCAACTCTTTTATCTTGTTAGTGGCAATGTTTTTTGTTTTCTTTACAATAAATAGTCACGTTTTCTGTATTTTTGTCATCAAATAAAATTAGAATTCCTTTATTGTCATTGTACAAGAAAGCACAACAAAATTTTTAAAATAGCAGCTCTCGAAACTCGTTTAATGGTGTTAAACATGTCCCAGTCACCTCAAAGCAAAAATGTTGCTAGTGTATTCTATGTTTCCCTAAGTTATGCCCACACAGCCTCAGCAATCCTCCAAATATGAGGCTGGGTCTTGGGTGTGGCCAACAATAGCTGTCTAGAAAACAGCTGCCCCAATAACAAGAACAAGTGCAATTCCAGGGCAGACTGGGGGGGTAGGGTGTGGTATGGCAGGGGGTACCATGGTGACAGAGCAGGCCTAAACGAAGATGGGATGCTAAATGACGCCATTGTCTGGCCCAAGTGAAGCACACCGCGCAAAGAATGGCACATTCAAACAGTCATACAGGCCTATTGTTGTGACGGACCCACAGAGTAATGCAGGTTCGCACCGATGCCACACGATCCACCACAAATCATGCTGAGTGTGCTTGGTGGGGGGACATGAAACAGAGACTCCATCTGGAACTCCTCCACTCCTGCCAGACAAATCCAGGTGTTTCTATGAGTCATCATCCATAAAAAGCAACCGGATTAATTGTGGAGGCGGTTGCTCTGGTTGTGATAAAACAGCTGCTGATAGTGATGTGATCAATATTTGAAAAATGTAATAAAACTGTGATAAATTCTGTAAAACTCCACTGCAAGAAATACTATGCACTATTACAGATCAGACAAATAAAGCAAAAAGATTGTGGTTAGAGAAAACCATAACACCTCACAGAAACTGAACACCACAATAAAAGAAACTGGAAAACTGCACACACACATGCAGTGGTAGTTAATATTTAACCCCAGAAAAGTTACTGAGGCATATTTACCTACCGGATTTGCAGCCTTAACTACTGAAAGCCAGCATGTTTTCATTCAGGTGATATCCACTAAATGCTTAAACAAAATGATCAGACACTGACACACCACATTGGATTGCAACAGGTTAAACAGGACTCCCCAGCACATGATTTACAGTAACACAGCCCTGGCCTATTGTCTTTTCAAACACAGCTTAAGCATAGCACTCACATTTAAGCTATAAGAACTTTTCCTTTTCCTTTTCAATTATGTATTTAAGTAAAGAAAAGACACGTAAAAGGGTGATTAAGAATGATGTTATACACAGAACACCAAACTCAGATCTCAAAGCATCACACAATGGTCCTACCAAGAAGAAAGTAGAAACTGGAAGTCTCCAGACTTAAGTCCCCGCTCATTGCATATAGACTGAAATAGTAATTTGTCCACCGATACAGAGGGTATCAAAAGAAATGTTATTAAGAAGCAGTAGCTTGGAGACATAGCAAACCAGTACCCTTTTCGGGGATTGAAAAACACACAGCACAGTCAATATTCCTGATCTTTACCTCACTAATGAATGACGACTTACTTAAATACCACAGAAGTGAATGGAAGCAGCAAAAAATCTCACCTTTGGACGCACAATACATCCATGTTTTACTCATTAAGGTTTAACTGCGTAATACTATCGTACGCATCAAAACGATAGTTTGAGGACACTGCTCAAACTACACAAGTCTGTCAACACTTTGTTTTTTAATGCTTTACATGTCATGTTTGGAAGGTAGTGCTGCACAATGTCTGAAAATTATTAAATTGCAATGCTTATGCTGACAATTGTGATGACAAACACATTTTCTCAGTTATTTTTTAACATTGTGTCTTCCACTCTCCTTTGGTTTTCACATCTTAGCCACTATAAATGTATATGAGCTATGAGCATCAAGGACAGTTAGAGTCCGTGCAACTTCTATCTATATGCAATGCAGGAAATATAGGCCCCTACCAAATATTGTACTCAAGCAAACTGTTTTG
Source organism: Girardinus metallicus (assembly GCA_903067095.1). Lineage (NCBI taxonomy): Eukaryota > Metazoa > Chordata > Actinopteri > Cyprinodontiformes > Poeciliidae > Girardinus > Girardinus metallicus. Next base: position 36,898 of record CAEGAE010101038.1, on the reverse strand, counting down.
ATTGCCAAATATTGCAGACACTGATAATGTCATGACAAATCAGATATATTATACAACTCTGTTGGAAGGGAAGTCAAACTACTGAAATACAACCTCTGATTGATTTGGCTCATACGCCAATATAAGCCACGGTTGCAGGTAACTCACTTGTGCAAACATACAGAAGGAACAGTCGAAGAGAACGGCTATTGATTTAGTTTAATGAGCTGAAATGAGGATGTCAGCAGGTGTTTTATACAGATGGCTGATGAAAAGGTCAAAGAATGTCTATTTATGCCCAAGAAACCTTACGTCACAAACAACACCTGTAGTCAGTTTAATGGTCCCCTGACTCCGTTTAAGCTATCAGTTGCTGTGGCCAATATGTGTTGATGGCAAAACCAAATCTGGAAACAATGCAGACAAATGGAGGTCTGTGGGACTCCAAAGTGTTACACAGCTACTCATATCCTCTGTCTTTATGGCAGGTATTTAGTTGTTCTATGGTGAACTATCCAGAGAGGCAGCTACACTGTAACATTGTGAAACTTAACATAGACCATTAAACGAGCCCCCCCATGTGCTGGTGATACACGTGCTGACAGGCATACAAAGGACTGCCACTGTTAATGGAGTGCCCACCTTTGGTCTCTGGCTCACATACTCGATTAAAGGTTTTTACATGGGACAGCTTAATCCATCACCTTGCATCAGGGATTTATTCAATTATTATTAACTTACTTCAAGCTTCAACTGGGATCATCACAAACTGCAGCAACTAAAAATGAGCCATACGGTCTATGTAAGTTTGAAGAACAAGAGGAACACAAAATCAACAAAAAAAAACATGAGGGCAGCTGCTATGGTTGAACGCTGTGCTTCTATAGTGGAAGTGATGCCGTGATGTGCCATCTGATGTGCTCGAGATTGCACAGAGCTGAGTGATATTAGCTGACAAGCAAACGACAAAGTCAACAAACGAAACAAAAAACTAAGTTGTCACAGTATGACATGGAATTTTTTTTTGTTGTTTGTTTTCATGAGACGAGCCCAAAGACACATTAAGCGCTTAATGGAAGGAAACGCACCCATTTAAAACCCTCGGCCACAATGTACAACCACATATGGGATAATGAACTGAAAATGGCAGAAGTGCATTATAATGAAAACTGCTTCTGATTTAAAATGTTCAAATGTACCATATTGTTATGTAATTGCTGAGGCGTCAACAAAATAGCTTAAGGCTTAGGAAAAGCGCAGTTTCAACATGAACTAATCATCTGCAAGGTATTCAGAAAAACAAGGTTCTCAGTTTAAATGTCCAGGCCTGTCAGTGCTGATCTTCACCTGCTCACCTCCCTCTCTGAGCATTAAAGCTGTGGACAAAATAACGTCAGACTTCTCCAGTGTTTACAGTCAAAACATGTCTGCAGATGATACCACAGCGGTAAAGCCTTCTTACAAGCACATACAGGCCCTTCAACCATGTAGAGCTTTTTAATGCTCTGGAATGTAAATCTATCCTGAATAATGTCCAACTCTGTATAAGACTACAGATAATCTCAGCTGTGGACTCTGAGCAACCTGTGACTGTTTAACACCATGAAATGATTTATTTCACAAGACGGAGGTAGTTACTTTTTCATGGCGGTAAAGTATTAAATGTTTAACAGGGTGGTTAATTTATGAAAGGTTCAAGCTTCAAGACTTTAATAAGGAAACAATTAATACTATGATGATGTATCAAAAAATAGCGTCATAAATTCATTTATATGGCTATATTTTTATAGTGAGAGAATCTTAATCACACTGACAGGATATTTAAGGAAAAGGTTTTTATTTAATTCAAAATGTTTTGAACCATAGTTTGAGAGGAATTATTAACTATGACATCTTAAAAAATGTTATGACCATGAAAAATCTCATAATGCGATCGGAAAGTTAGGTAAATAGGTCAAGTCAAAATAAAATAATACAAATAGGTAAATAAATAAATAAATGACATTTAACTCTTAGACAAAAATCATAAAACAATAACAGAGTTTGCATGAATTATCCCATATTCATATATAAAACAAGTATGGACATCTTGGTAAAATAATAGTGCGGTTTCCATTTCAAATGAATATTCATAAGAAATGGTCACTTGACCATTCAGATAAATTTCAAGTAACAATATCAAAGTCCAAGCAGAGAGCAGGTAATATTTAACTGCGGTGCATTTAAAGTAGTTTTCAGAGAGAATAAGCAATGAAACCATTAGAGACTCCAACTACCTTCCTGGAAGATCTTTCATCCTGTTTCTAACCTCACTTGTTCAGACAGGTCAGTTTACCTCAGAAGACAAAAAGTGGACTAAACGCAAACAAAATATATGCAAATACAGACGTGACTCCTGCCTGCCCCTGTTTATCCCTGTCTGGTAAATATTTTCGTTCCTATCGATTGCAAAGCTATCTGAGCGTTAGCAACTCTGGAAACCAACAGAGCATGAATGAACTCGCCCCAGCATTACCCCACAGTTCACCGGCTGGCGTCACCGGGCGGCGGTGAGGAGGTCACCAACAACACCGCGACCAAACAAAACGGCCCGGTTCCGGCTTTCCTGCACGCCTTGCGGTGATTATTTTTGTTATGGAAACAGCACACCGTACTTACCTCGTCAGGTTGGACATTCCTCTAATTTTCTGTGTCCGTGAGTTCATCGGGTACACTAAAAAAAAAAAAAAAAAACACACAAGACGGCAGAAAGCGCTTAACTCAGACGGATGGAAATGACTCCTCTTGACTGGTTGGTTCGAGCTACGCGTAACCTCATCGGTTTACTCGACCAGGTAATGCGCACGCGTAGTTCAATGTTTACCCCTGTGCCTCATGGGTGTTGTAGTACCGGGCTTCAGTTACAAGCATAAGCTCCATTCACCAAGTTTGTGCACTCAAGGAATTGGTGTAAGATAAGACTCTCCCTCTCTTCCTCTCTCTATCTCTCTCTATATATATACACGATAATGAATGTTTTCTCAATGTAGCAGCATATTCAATTGCCGATAAAGTAACGATTGGAACATTCTTCTTGCAAATCTTAAATCTCTTAAATTTCAACCTGGTTGTGACAATACATCACTTAGTTTAGTGACAAAAATAAACTTGAAATTTGCTAACAATTACTGAATGCAATGAAGATGGTTTGTTTTTTAAGGATCAGTTTTACTGGGTGGATTTGGCCTGAAAAATGTGTAAAACTATCTCATTCCCACTATTAAGTACTAGTGGAGAATCAGTGATACTTTGGGCTGTTGTCCCTCATGGGCCTTTTTCATTAAAAACTTAGGAATAAACTGAAAACAACTTACTAGCAGACCTTTTGAAGCATAATGATCCAAACCATATCGCCAAATTAACACAGGAACGAGGTATCAGTCACAAAACCACCCCACCAGACCTAATTCAGAAAAACTGGAGAGGTGGTAATAGACCCTTCTTCTGTATGTTCCAATGCTGAAAATGTCAGATGTTTCCATACATTTCTGTAAAAAATTATTGAGTAGCTTCAGCAGTTTATATGCACATAATTAATTTTTTCACACATTTAAGTGTTAGTAAGTTCAGAATGTAATTAACGCCAACATATAAGCAATGAAATAGTCCCTTGAGTTATTACTTATTTTCTATAGTCAACAAGTTATTCCAATTTTCCAAAAACAAAACAAGCAAACTACACAAAGGTTTCTGTAGTTGCAATGTATTTTTTTAATTAGGCTGAGAAAAAGCTGTATGCTACAAGGTATATTTTAACAGGTAGTAGTACTTCCATGTGTTTTTATTATTATTATTATTGTTTTTATTGCCAGACGTTTTAAAATCGACCTGCTTTTCATCAGAAGCTGTAACTTTGAAGACTGGAGTGGCTATGGACAGATGATTTACTGCTCTCTGGTGGCACAAAAACAAATTGCATGGTTTTAATCTAAGCTGTAAAAACAACCTCAAACTTACTTTATTGAAGACTCTTCTATTTATACTGACAAAGCCACCCTGTTTGTCCAGTGCCAGAGCTTTTTTTCCCCCTAAGCTTTAAGAACTAGTGAAATAATTACTGAGGTATATATAAAAAATTGTAGCCAATAAAAATGTTTTGAAGCAAGGCCACTTAACATTTCAATATTTGCTTGAGGAAAACACACCTCAAATAACAGCCTTAACCATTCAGAAATTATGTCTGATCAAGAGATGAACCCAAACCCTTCCTTCAAGTCAGATTTTAAACATTCTTGAATTTCCTACATAAAACTATGTTGTGCATGACTTGTCTGTGATAACTGAAAACTTCTGAGATATTTCTATGCAGGCTGACAACTTAAAGCATAAAGATCAGCACAACGAACTTCACTTCAAGCAGCTTTGTAATTTTTAAATGAAAAAAAAAAAGCGGCACAAATAAACAGAGCAAAAAGATTTTATTAGCATTTCAGCAACATAAAGCTCAAACAAATAGGGTCAATTCTAATATTCACACCCTAATGTAAAGGTATTTATGGCACAAACCAAAGGATACAGGAGTTATACGATGATGGCCCAGACTTATCTGCAACACACTGCAATTTGTTAAATGCTATACCAGAGCTGAGATGAAATGTGTCTGCAGCACTTTGTCAGTCCTGAGATATTTCAGTGGAGTTGGTTAAGTCATAAGAAATAAACCAGAGATGACACTGTAAAAATCCAGCTAGGGTGGAAAACAAACAAAAAAAGATTTCAATAGAGAAAAAAAGATAACATATAAATTATATTCAGAAATGGAGTGTAAGCTGTCTAATGAGGGAAGAAAGATGTTTAATAAATGTTTTTGAAATGGTGAGAGTCAGGTCATAGGAAGATAGTAGTGAGAGATAATGCTACAGGGTCTGTTTCCTTGGACTTAGTTTAAATTGAAATATGTGTATATAACCAATGTTTATTTCCTACACTCCTTTCTGATGGGTTGTGTATTTGTATGTGTAGGAAATGCATTTCATAGCCAAAATACTAGCAATTTACCTTACCTGTACTTTTCCTTTAAAGCTAGTTTTGTAGAGATGAGTCTGAAATCAGGAAGTGGTTTAATCTTGAAGAAACTGGCCTATAAAACACCTCGAGATGCTTTAACATGTTTAGTAAACCGTTAGGAAGTCTAAATCAATAATTTTCTAATCCAATCTTTTTTCTTTGGTTTTTTTATGGTTATTTTTGTTTTTTTTTTAAAGAAAATTAATTTTAAAACCCATTACTGCTTAAATGATGTCCCCTCAGTCATTGGCACCCTTGGTAGAGATGTGAAAGCCTTAAATTTTTATTCTATAAACATAATCCCTTATGAAAATTTTGAAAAATCCAAACTTGAATAGTTTTGCCGTGTGATATTTATTCTACTGGGTGTTCAATCCTCCTTCAAACTTACTGTATGTTCGCTTTTAATTCCCATCAGCTTGCTTGTTGCAGCGTTTCCCTTGTTTTAGTCCATCTATATTCAACTTTATCGTATGCATATTGTTTAAATACTGTACTAATTGCTTATGCGTAGTACTGTCCTTCATATGAGTAACAGAAATAAAATTAACGTTTACCAACAGTACTCTAAAAGCAATGCAACAAAAGAAGTTTTTCATTTTTTACATTGATCAGTGTCAAGGAATCTAAATAAACATCCTGTTTTTCTGGGGTATAAATATGACTTTAGGCAGAGAATGAAGTTCTCTCAGCCACTCCTCAAAATGGAAAAGATAAAAGAACATGCCACTGAAGCAAGATACAGATGTATGTTAATTTCTATAAAACAGAAAAAAGACTAAAATAACACTCCTTACCATAACTTGCTCTTATTTACAGTAGGAGAACATAAATATTTTAAACTTAAAACAAATGGAACTATAATGAACAAGGCTGGGTGATAATTTAAGTTTATAATGTGAGCACATACAGTAAGGTGGGACGGGACACGGCAAAAAAAAAAAAAAGAGCTCACACTTAGATAACTGCAGCAAAGAGTCACAACAATAATGTATTTTAAAGTTTTTAGATGCATCTGTATCAGGGGCACCAATGACTTGTGGAGGACACTGCATATAAATGACACCACTTGGGATCTCGGCGCCAAATTTTTGATGCCAAATTCTTTCATTCTCTGTGCAAATGCAGCTATTAATTGTGTTATATGCATTAACACACACTGTACAGTTGCATACACAACATTTTGTGGCAAAGCAAAATACTGATTGTTACCCACTTTCATAGCATTGTCTTTGGGATGTGCTAATTTCAGAGAGTTTACATACTGAACCTCTCAATTTAACATCTGTTTTACAGAGAGATCACATAATACAAAGAAAATATTGTTCAAAGGCTCGCTTATAATTTATTAGTGTTCTTGTCACAGATCCAGAGTAATTCTGCGTCCAGATTTTGCACATTAATTTCAACAAAAGAAAGAAAAGAAAAATGTTACTGATGTGTATGAAATCAGTTGTATAATGCATGAGATGTGAGTCCGTATTCATTAAACTAGCTTTTGTGAGCAATACTGAGGATTTACCGTCTCATTTTCCCCATAAAATTTTTATTTCAGCTCCGTGAGAACATCCAGAGCGACTTTTGCTGGGAACCATTAATAATCACAAACAGCAGCAAAGAAACTGATCATCCCCCTCTTCAGCTTTACCTCAAGCTGTTGCAGAGAATATGAATTAAAACTTTTAACTGTATTTCATCTTTGGTGGTTAGTTTTTCTGCAATAGTGTTTATTCAGGCGGAACAAAACAAGAAAAAGAACGTCCTTAAACCCAAACCAGACTTAAAGGATAAACCTGCTATTATACAGTATTATGTAAACCAGCGCCATCAATACGACTTCTTTAAGGAGATGGCTGAAGTGTGAACACTGCAAGAAATACAGACAAGGGGTAGTGTTTGAATCTTCAAATAGTCGTCTGTTCGAACAATGAGAGGTGGGAGGAGGAAGGAAGGAGGAAATAAGGATAGAGACAGTTAACAGATTTTGGAGTGCTTGTCTTTGTGTGTGCAGACGTGAGTAGGTGTGTCAAAGTTCAGTTCCCTCCGCATACGAGGGAAAGATTTTGTGAACGCACAAGGCTGGGGAAGGTTATGGCCACAGGGAGGAGGAGGAGGAGGAGGACCGGGCTCCTCTGGTGCGTCTCCAGTCCAGGCGGGGGACGTTACGCCAGGGAGCGCTGGCGAGGCTTAATTCGAGGACAAAGCTGTGAAGACAAACGGAAATCAAAATTATTTTGCTTTGCGTAACTAAATTCATACTGGGTTTAATGTAATTATTTTTATCATCTTTTTTTTTTCTTTTCCTTTCCTCAAAAATTATGAGTGTTATTTTATTCTAAAATGTTTAAAGTAAAGAAGAACTCAAAATAGTTACAAAGTCGAAACAATATGCAACTTCAATCTTCTCCCTATATAACACACAACTCAGACATGACTATTAGCACACTTCGGTGATAGTAACCTTTAGATCTCTCTAATATTCCTCCTCTTGTCCGAAAAATATTTCTAAGCAGATTTAAGTTCCCATATTCTGTGTCAAACTATTTGAACTGCTTTGATCATTTCCATTAAATCTTTATTTTTAGTAGCTCCCATGTTTGTAATTTCAAAAGCAGCAGGTCAATCTAATCTATGAACAGCATTAGCATGTCATCAAATCTGCTCTGTTACACAAGACATCATGCTGCTGCTTATGAAGACACAGCTTTCCTAATGAGCTCAGATTTGGATCCTCTGCCCACCTGGTAACCCAGAAAGACAGACTTATTTGGAATTTATATATTTCTTTATAAAATATGTGGATAATTCATTTGTTTGATAAAGGAAACCTATATATCAACCTTATCTGCCTGGAACGAAAGAATCCACCAAAACCCGAGCTTCTAGACAACAAGGCCCCTCTTGTTTTTAATCCAAAGATTTATTTTTCACAGAGTTAAATGGAGGTTAAATTTTAACCCAGTCATTTCTGCCAAGGTAATCAAAAGGGGTAAATTCTGAAATTCCAAAAAACTAAAATAGTTAATAGCAGTATAATTTTGAACAGATGAATATTAAGCCTGCTGTACCCCGAGCAGGTTGCGGGGCACGTAGCCCTCCTTGTCCTCCAGCCGTGACCACCACCACTCCGTTTCATTTTCGTCCTGCCGCCGCAGGATTGTGATGGCGTCTCCCTCTTTGAACGACAGCTCGTCTGGACTCTGGGCTTCGTAGTCCCACAGAGCGTACACCGTGCCCTTGTTCATCACACCCAGCTTCTCCTGAACACCTGCATAGGAGAGTCCAGAACAGTTTCTGTCAGATTTGAAGGAGACAAAGCAGCGGTGGGATTATAAAACCAGAACTTTCTTCTCTAGGGCCCTTTCTCACCGTATAAAAACTGGGAACACTGGATGTAGCCCTCCTCCATTTCCTCACATTTGTCTGCTGCCGTCTCCACATCACTAATGGTGCTCGCAAAGATGGCGGCTCCTGACTCCACCAACAGTTTGCAGAGATGAACGCTGTTGCAGGAGGCGGCGCAGTGAAGAGGAGTCCTGCTCAGATGAACACAAACAGTCAAAGGAGGGAGACGCGAGCTGAGTCATGATTAAAGCGTTATGGTGTCGATTCAGACTCACCATCCGTCGCTGTCTGCCGCATTGACGTTCACACCGAAATCTAGCAGGAACTTGACGATGTGGTGATGTCCTGCACACACTGCGTTGTGTAGAGGTGTGATGCCCTCATCGTTGGGAGTGCTGGGATTCTCCACCTGGAGGAAAAGACAAACATGAGGGCTATACACCACCCTAAAAATTATAAGCTTCCCCATCTTCTTCCCATAAATACACTGAGGTTTTTGACTTTATAAGGGCAGTATTATGTATTTTCCGGGCGCATAGTGCCATTTTATAACAGTGTTACCTTCAGTTGTTTATAAAAATGTTGCATGTATCAAACATAACTTAAAAAATTTTGTCTTTAAAATTTAACGCAGATAAAAACTGTCGTATTTAAAGGACTCTGTCTCTTTAAGAAGCCCATAGTCTTTCCCACATTACACCTTCAGCATGTAATTTCAACAATATTTCTCCGGTATCCCATTTACAGTCGTTCACTGTAAAGTAGTGTGCATGATGATAAGCAGAAGCGCAGCTCTACCAGGTGTTTTCTAATTGCTGCTGCTGCTAGTCTGAAGGAGCGGAGTGGGGCAGTCAGTGGGATACTCTGTGAGGCAGAAGCTCAGCTGGAAAACTGCAGCTTCAGGGAAGAGCTGTGTTGAAAATGCGACACTCAGTGAGAGCAACAGTTTTCCCATCCTGAATGGTTGCCACGGGAGAGTAGAAGATTTCTCAAACATGCATGAAAGAATCACAGCAACACTTTGATTTTACATAATCCCAAATTCCCCCTTTAAAGTAAAATGTTCATGGGGTGTGAATATTTTTGCATAGCTCTATGAATGAAATGTACATAAAACATTCATCTGAAGGACATACCTCATAGATGATCCTCTGAACCAGATCAAACTCTCCCTCTAGTGACGCATCAAGCAGCAGGGCTAAAGGATTAAACTTGACTCTGAACCCATGACCGGTGCGCTCAGAGTCGGGCTTTTTCAGGTTTGTGCGCTTCTCCTTTAACAAAAACAGAAGTGTCTTTTAAGTTATGAGAAAAGTCAATGTTGTATTAAAAAAAGAATGCACCTTTGCAGTGGCTCACCAGCTGTTGAGAGACTGCTGTCCCGCTCTCCTCTGGACTGCTGACCTCTGGCACCGGGCTGGGCAGAGATGCCTCGGAGTCTCCTACGTTGTTGTTGTTGTCGTCATCATCCTCTGGTTCCTCCTCCTCGCCTGGATCCACAGCTCCTTCTGGTGCCTTGGGTTCGTTGTCATTGGCGTCGTTGGTAGAGAAAGCCTCAGAGCCTGGTTCCTCCCCTCCAGGTGGTGGCGGTAGCTGCGTCTCAGGGAGGAGGTTGCCGTTGTTTGTGTCAGCCAGCGAATCACTGCCCAGGTAACCGGGTGGAATAGCCGGCTGATAAAACGGCGTTCCATTACCGGCACCATTACTCCCACCTGATCCACTGCCACCATTCCCCTCTATGCCTCCAGCCAAAGTGTTGAACCTCTGGTAGAGAAGTTTCTGGATGTTGGGTCCGCTGGGGCCCTCGGGTTCTGTGATGGAGCTCCGCTTCTTCAGTGGTCTTGGAGCGTTGGCTAGCTTTTTACGGAGCACTTCCAGGTCTGCGTCGCTCTGGTAACGGAGCGGGGAATGAACCATAGGCGTAAGCTTCGTGGGACTGAGTGGCCGTGGAATATTCTCCACACTGGGAGGAGGTGCCGATGGTTGGAAGCTCTCCGGATCATCAAGTTCTCCGTCTACAGAGTCGTCACTGCCGGCTAGGCCTTGGAGCACCGGGAATGCTCCACCTGCCTGGACGTAAGGCAGGGGGGATGCTGGTGTCGAGCTGGAGGAGAGAACAGGCTTCCCATAGACTAGATGTAGAAAGAGAAGGTGGAATAAAAGCAAACAGGGATTTCAATCAGCTTTTTTTTTATATATTATTACATTGCAAAAACACAAAAAAGTACTAGTTATAAGTGAAATTACCCATCAGATTATTTCACATATAACTGTTTCATCAACATTAAGGAGTTATTGTCTTAAAACAAGCTCCTATTTCTTGATGAAAAGTTACTTGTAACTTAATTATGTATCATTTCAAGTGTACCAAGAAATTTGCACTAGAAACTAGACCAGAAATACTTGGTTAGATTTTGAGTTTTTGTAGAAATGTTCTTAAGTCTTACCTGCTTTAACAGCAGGCTTCAGCGGTTGGCTCTTTGGCGCAGCATGCTGCAGATACATGTGATAAATGGAGCTCGAGTTCACGGTAGGTGGGCCTTTGCGGGGCGACTGAGGCCGCGTTCCTCTGTCCGGGATGAAGGGGCGTACTGCCACAGCGGGCGGATGATCCAGACGCTCGCTCAGCGCGGGAGGGAAGAGCGGAACGTTGGGCTGGAAGGTGGGACTCGGTGGAACGGAGATCCGCTGCTGGATCTGCTGAGAGGAGGAGCCGGTGGAGGACGGCACACGGGGCCACGCGGACGACGGGGGATTTGGAAGGGGCCGTGGGGGCGGCGCATCTTTGCGGCGCTCCAAGGAGCTGGCTGTATTTGCGGAGGTGAGGTGGGATCCGTACGGCGGCGGCTGCGGCTTGGTTATGGCAGGGGAGGACACAGCAAGTTTTGGATCTAGCACCTGAGAAAAAGCAGAAAACAGATAAGAATTTTTTTTACGAAGGATCAAGTGTCAGGAGTCTGTGGAATAAGATATAATTTGCATTTGATTATTTAATAAATAGATTCAGTTTTTGAAAATAAATCAGCTTGATAAGTTATTTGATTGGAAGCACCCTGTATCATGGTTGCAGTTTCTGAATGACAATATTGATAAAGGTAAAGGTAATTTTATTTATAAAGCACATTTTCACCAGGCAATACAAAGTGCTTAATGTACATTGTATGTAAAGCAATTTCTTAGGATATTGCAGATGCTGAAATCGCGATTTGATCCATTCTAAGCTGTAATATGTAGCAAAATTTTGTTTGGATGGAAAATTAAAAAAAACATTTAGAAAAAAATGAAGCGTGAAAATTTAAAGGCAAAACTGAACTTCTTGTGTAGCTGATTTGGCTGTAAATAACTGGGCAAAAATAAAACTTAAAACACAAACCTCTTTGATTATGTTTAAAAATATTTATTCATACAACAATACAATGTACAGGTACGATTTGCTTAATCTCTTTTTAATGTTTAGATCTGATATTGCGAATTTTTATACAGTTTCAAGTCTGACCTGACAGTTTTATCCCAACAGATTGATGGGAAATTAGTTCAGAAATGAATATTGAGATATTATGGTCCTCACAGGGTTAAAAAGCACAATTAAATTGGCTGTAGCGAATCAAGTCTCAGAAGATTAATTAGTGAAGAATAAAACTAGACAGCTTACCTTTTCTGCATTTGGGGTGACGGGGGAGCCTGAGGTGGGGCTCTTGCCCTGACTGTCGGCCCCTGAGTCTCGTCTCTCAGGAGGCTTCAAAGTTGTGCTGGACTTGCCTATGGTGGGCCAACCAGTGTCATTAGCTACGACAAAACCAGGACACAGTAAGTATGTTACAAAATATTAATAAAAATACATCTTACCATAGTGACAAATGTCACTAAGCAAAGCAACAACTAATCTGACTTTAATGTTTTGTATGAAATGTTTGGTCAGGACTGTGTGGAATTCTAGTGAGGGAAAGTAAACATGTTGCAAATTCAGATGAAGGAGTCAGGATTTTTACATGTTGATCCTATTAACCAGAAATCATGAAGTGACGCATAACGTAAAACTATTTTTAAGGAGGCGGCTCAGGCTGCTGTGAATCAGAACCACTTCATGGCGTGTTGGCTTTTGATTCGGTAGTCTGATAACGGGATACTTTGCCTGATTTTTGAGCTCTGAGCCAACATGAATCAGATCCATTAAAACATTCTCAAATCTAGATTAGATGATTATCCGCTAAACACAGGTTCCTTAATTTATTTCATCTTTGAAAACGCTAAAATGTTTTCTCAATTTCTTTCTTTGTTTGGGAACTAAATCATAAGTCTAGTTTAAAACCCTGATCTGTAAAGCCTAGTAATGGAGAAAAATGTGAAAAGCTTTTATATCTAAATGAGTCGATTAACTTAAATCAATGACTTGACAAAAAAGTGTGTAAAATTAAAATAAATGAATAAAGAAATATACAAAAATATTTTAAGAATATTTTGTCTTTTTAGACCATGGAAAGAGGAATTAAGTTTCCTTTTCCAATTTTCCCTTTTCAAAACTTATCCAAAATTGAAACAAAATCTGATGAAATGAGATTACCTGCTTTTTAAGACTGAAAGAACCCTGTGTTTGCTTCTGATATTGATAGGTATACACCGATCCAATGATGAGATGTCTGAACCTAAATCATTTCTGGGAAAGTCCTTCAATGTAATACTTCAGATGTCTAGATGGCCTGAAATCCATCTGAACAAATATTGATCAAAAACAGGGCTAAAACAGATATTCTAGAAAGGAAGAGTGATCAATAGGACGAAAAAATCCTGAGGCCCTACTTCACAGCAATGACAGTGGATTTGCATGCATTAGTAGAATAGAATAGCATGTAGTTGCTGCACTTGAAGTAAGACGTGCGTTCAGGCTGAAATAGTTAATATTTTCATGAGATTTGAGGGGGAAAAAAATCTCTTTTACAAAGGTGTGTCTTTTAGACAGCAAGGAAAGGGCACATGGAAAAACAGAAAAAGAAAATCAGAACAGCAGAAGGAGATGAAGACGACAAAGTCGAAAAACCATAATGCTGAAGTTCAATGACGTGTTTAAGAGATTTCATCAGATGTTATCAGATTTCTTTTAGGTCTTAGATCAAGTGAAGGCTAACTTTATCAATATTACTAACAAAGCTGAGGCAGTATGGGTCATATCATGCTGTTGCAACCTTCAATAAACTGAATGGGAAGCAATAATTTTCACTTTATTAAGCAAAACTTAAAATGGTCAAATTGAAACTACTCCTTTTTTCCACTTAATACAGTGATAAAGGCATTTTTGATACTTGAATCACAACTCCTAGTGATAAGGAAACCTTTTAGATTCAAGTCAACATCTTGTGCATGCAAAGTGTTTGACAACAGCAAATGCTTCCTAGTGTTTTAGATGTCACAATATTCGCATGAAGGTTAGTGCTACGACAGGCCATCAAGGAATGTTATGAAACTGAGGAAAATAAAGATCATTGGCTGGTTTGTGTATGAAAACAAACGAGGCATTCAACTCTTCGAACCTTCTCAAAACTGTAGATAGCAGGCATAGGATCAGCAGTGCTTTGATCATAGTCTCTCTAATAACTGCAAACATTTATTTTTTTTAAATTATTTTAACATGATGTTTAAATGTTAATAATGTAACAAATAAATAAAATGTACAGAGGTGTACAAATGTATTAAAACCCCTTCAAGTTCATTATTTTGTCACATTACAACAACAAACTAATGTGTATATGTCAATTTAAGAAAAGACCAACATACAGCAGTGCGTAAATGTGACATTCAAGAAAAGGACAGACTTTTACAAATCAAAATCTGAGAAAAAAAAAACTAAACAAAAAAACAAGACTGTATGCATCAATACTTCGTCAAAAAGAATTAATTTGCCATTACGGCTGTAAGCCTGCAAAATTGTAACAAAAAATATGCTTCGATTATAGCTCTGGTTACATGTTAAGGTGAGCCTCTGCTCCAGTCTAAAGTATTTTGCGAACTATAAAATGGCTGCCTTGTAGTTTTGCACTAGCTTTACATTCTCCCACCTGGGTGGTGGCTCTCTGCAGCTCCTCCAGAGTTACCATTGGACTCTCGGCTGCTTCGCTGATTATTGCTCTTCTCACCTTTAATCCTTTAACCCTTTGCTCTTGTTTTTCTTCACAGTTATGCACTGCTTTTTGTTGGTCTATCACACAAAATCCTAATAAACTTTATTAAAGTTTGTGGTTGTATTGAGTTAACATTGTAATAATGTAAAGGGGCATAAATGCTGAACTCAGGCATTGTACTGTATTGCTGGTCTGCAAATATTAGCGGAACTCATCATATTGCAATCACTTTAAAATAACAACACAAATTAGTTTCTGAGGAGGATTTCAGGGATTCTTTTTTCTTTTTTCTAATCAGGAGTAAAATATTGAATGCATACTGAGGATCCTGTGCTACAATCAAGAGAAAAGGTTCAGTCGTTGCCCCTCCTTTGCATATGCAGCTCTGAGCACTCACGGGACGTGCCGTCAGAGCCACTGGAGGCTCCGGGGCCCGGGTGTGACTCTGGAAAGGACGGGGGTACCGGGTCCACAACGATGTCTAAATCTGACACTTTCCAAGGACCGGGAGGCTTTCGCACACCGTCTGCCCAAAAGCCCAACCCCCAATCGAAACAGAGACATTACATGGACATGACAGAATCGACACGAGGAGAGACCAGGACGGACAAAGAGAGTTCACGACACAGGAAGAGAGTGAAGGTTAGAGAGGAGGGAAACAGAAGTCACAGAGGTCAAGTCAAAGCTGAGATCTAACAGTTCAGATTGGGAATAAACGGCTTGGGTTCATGCAGGAAGTGTTCAATGTGAAGAAGTGAAAAAGCTGGTTTGTCGAAAGTGCATGCTGAATTCCTGATATCCTAACAGTAAATTTATTTTTTAAGTCATTGTTTTAGTAAGGAATTTTGCTTCTGACATCAGGTGAAATAAAACCTTGTACAGTTTTTTTTTTTTTTTTTTTTTTTTTTCTGGAAATACTGTTATTCCTGATTCAATGAAGTTCAGCCCACCTGATTTAGGACGACCCTGGTTGGCTTGGTTATTCACACCCAGTGTTTGAGGCTTCAAAGGGTCAGGCGGTAAGGTGTAGCCCCCGTCCTGTCGGCTTGGTACTGGAACCTGGATGTAGGGCCCAACAGCAGCAACCCGACCCAGAGTACCAGGGGCCGGTTGGGGGGAGGGAGGCCCATTGGCTCTGTTGAGCTGTAAGGAGAGCGTTAGACACATTTCAGACGTTATGATGGAGAGCTACGGATACTTTCAGAGCATTTGGGGAAACCTGCAGAATTGATGTTTCATTTTATATTTGACTGGAGAGATTTTTAAACTCTCAGGTATCAGTTTAATTTACCAACTTTTAAAACTTGAGAAAAATATCCACATTAAAAAATGCATTTAAAAAAAAAAATACTGTTTAGTATTTTTTTCTCCGTAAATCTCTTAAACAACATCAGCCCTTCTCAAAACTACCAAACATTCGAGAAATTTGAGAATTTTAACTTTTGACTTAAAATGTCAGTCTGACTGCTTGATGTCACTTTTTATTAACATGACTTAATTTTCCAGTCATATGTTTGGAGACAGTTCTTTAAATTTTTTTTATTTTTTAAGTTTGTTTTTTTTTTTCAGTTTTTATATATTTGTAGTTTAGAGTAATGTTCTGCACTGTAAGTGTCTTTGCAGAGCTGGGAGGGTTTAAGAGATTCTTGTAAAGGAGAAAAAGAAAAGTCAACAGTAGAAATAGGCAAAAATATCCATGATGATGCCTGAAGGATAAAAAGACAAGAACTCAAGAGATGGATTGAGTGTTCCTAGTCTTACAGGGAGATTTTCTTTTTGACGTGCCTCAGCTTTTTTCTTGTAGAGGCGTTCCCGCAGCTCGCTGATCCGCTTGTCCATGAGCGTCACTTCCATGTTGCGCTTGTTCAGAAGCTCCTTCTGCTGCTGCAGTTTGCTGTTCTGCTCCTGGTTCAGCTTGTTCCGAATCTGAGGAGCATAAACCCCTTCATCACTGCAGCCTGAAGCAAAGTAGACCTCTTGTAAGCAGTGAGAACATGCAGAGCATTACCTGAAGTTCTTGGTAAAGCTTTCTCAGCTCCAAGGCCGCTGCGCCGGTCACCTGGCCACCCAGGCCGGTCTGTATGCCGTTGAGCTTTCCTCTTCGCAGGTCCTCCAGCTGCAGGCTGAGCTGCTCCACCCTCAGCACGGCCGCCTGCAACTCGGCCTGCTTCTCTTGAAACAAACTGGTGACTTGTTCGATCTCTGCCGCTGGATGTCAAAACAAAGACCCAACAAAATCAAACATAAATACTATTTATGTATATGCTAATGGTCATCAGAAGGAAAAAAAATGCCTTCTGGAAAGCATTCAAATAAATATTTCTATAGTTCATCTTCTTTCAAAATCATTGCAATAGCTGATTTTTGTAGTGTTACTACCATGATATTGACTTAAAAAGGTAGAAGAAAAGGTCAGAGTACATTTGGTAATTTTACATACACAAGTTGCCGTTGATGACCTTACTGTAGTCCACCTGGCCTCTCATGGCTCTGATCTTTTTGAGCTTCGCCTCCTGGCTCTCCACGCGCTCCTTGAGCCTCTGCAGCTTCTCGCTCTCAGACACGGTTTGCTGCTGCCGCCTCTCCTGCTGCTTCAGGTAGCGCAAACGTTGCTCCTGAAAAATAAATAATTGGATTTTTTAAAATCTGTAATATTAAAAACGAAACACAGAGATAATTATTTTACCAGGAAGGACAAAACGTGGAGGCTTTATTTTATAAACCATCCAATAAGAGAAGGACAAAACATTGACCTCTGCTCCAACAAAACAAATTACTCTTGCAGGCAAATAAAACACACCATCTAACACAGGAAGAGGAAGACACTCTTTTAAAGGCTAAACAGGTCTAGAGTGTGTATTACACGAGACGCTTCATTGTGTCAGGAGGGCTGAAGAAAGGGTCAGATGACTTCATCTCTACCCAAGTGAGAATTGCTCCAGTTAGGGTCCTAAAATAAGAACCGACAAGCCCGAGTTTCCAAATGACTGCAGGGCTTAGAGTGGGACCTACTTTTCACACATCACAACAAAAGGCAATACACCGTTGTGTTATCTGGAGGTCTACAGTGGCCTTTATCCTGCATGACTGATCAGCAAAACCACAAACACGCAAGTCAGGGTAAGATTGCATTTAGTTCCGTTTCTCCCATTACAGAGACTGAGCAGGACGTCTCAGTGACTCAAACACAACAGACGGAGCAAAATATAATCACAATCTAGTCCTGTCACAATAACAAATTTTGCTGGACAATAAATTGTCCCAGCAGTTGTTGCGATAAACGGTAATATTGTTGTTTCGACACCAGGTTTAAGTAATATAACGGTAATGTCAAAAATAATAATACAAGAACACAATCTCAAAGATCAATAAAGTTAAAATTTCAATGAACATTTAACACTGGAAAACACTTTAAATATCCAAAATAAATAAAACAATAAATAAACTGAATTTTTTAATCTTTGTAAACAAAATTGTCCCTCAAAAACAGGGCTAGTTGAGACCAAAGTTGAATCTGTTGCATCATTTTATCTATTTATTTGATTAGTTTCATAATAATTACTTTTTTCTTTTTTTACTTTGTATTGCCATTAGTGTATATCGTTTATCACAAACTGAAGACTTTTATCATCCGGTTTTTGGTAGAAAGAGAATGTGAATGAAAATTATTGAGTTTGTTTTAATTTATCATGCGATTAATTGATTTATTGACTATTGTGACAGGCCTATTAACAACAACAGTCATAAAGAGGCTTTCATGGGTTAAAATTTACTCTTTAAATGCCTTAATGAATTTTATGTTTCTACATGTGTTTAAAGTCTCTTCGCCAAAGAGACTTTAACTGGTTACGTAACAACTTGGCCCCTGTTTACGGTCACAGGAGAATCTTTGCATGACACAAACATAAAAGAGGCTGGGTGGCTCAGTATGTGAACCATGCGCTAAGGATACAGTCCTGGGTTCAATTCCTGGTCTTGGGCCCTTTACTGCATAGCTTAATGATTGATTGATGAGGTCCAAGTCTTTTAGCATTGATGGCCTCCTTGCCATCACCCTCATTTTTAGCTCTTTGCTCAGTTTTTCTGTAAGGTCCAAGTCAGGACTCTGAACCAGGCCACTCCAAAACAGCAATATTTCTTCCAGTCAGAAGAAACGTGTTGGTAAAATTGAAAGATTTTTAAACTTAAAATGTGTGAATGATTTTGGATAAACTTTATTCAAAGAGGATATGTAAAAATTCTACATATCCTCCAGCATAGCGAAGAAGCTTCTTTACTTGCAAGTTTGCTGTTGCAAGTATTTTATATTTAATACTGATGCATTAAGTATAAAAACCATTATTAGACTGAGAATCTCACACTTAGTCACCAGCTCATTCTTTTCCCTAAAACAACTGTCTTTATCTACCCATTAGGTTAAATGCAAATCTAAAAACACACCATAGGAAAATCTTGTGCTTTCATTATGCAATTGCTGTTTTTAAGAAATACTGCTGCAGCTGTTGAGTACAAATGATGGAAAAAGCACCAAAAACACAAACGTGGATGAGGAATCTGAGTACTCCCTATATGGAGGTAAAGATGAGACATTACTAATCATTAACCGTCATCATTTCTTTACAAAATTCTGTCAAGAAAATTTACACTGATAGGTTGTCTTTTCCTGTTATAGATGTTCCCACATGGAATGAGGCTTTTTTGAGGTTTAAGTGGACAAGCAGAAACTATATCTGTAATATTTTTCTTCTAACAGTGTGTAGGTCTGGTTTACAAAACTAAATTCTACTCCTCTTTTTCTTTCAAATAAGTAAAAAGGTTTCAATTAGACATACATTTTATATTTTATCCTTATTTTTTTTCTCTCCAAAAGTTATGCATTTATACTGTGTATGCTGAGAGTTTCAGAAAACCAAAATTAAATTCCTTGTTTGTGCACAGTTTGGGCCAATAAAGTTGATTCTGATTCGTTTTGACTTTAAGTGGGTGTTAACGTAGGATTAGATTCCTCTAAATTGTACCCAACCATTCAATTTAGAGGAGACACGAAATGCAAACAATGTGACTTTATTTGTCCAGCCCAAAAGAGATACAGTAAACAGAAACGCGTTCTGAAAAATAGATTGAAAAAAAAGGTTTTACCTTTGCAACAAGCATCTGCTGCTGAGCCTCGATCTGTTGCTGCTGCCGGGTGGCCATCTCCTGCAGCTCTGACAGCGTGAGCTCCACACGCTGGTTCCCCACCTACAAAACACACACAGACTGGTCAAGACACTAAAATCTAAACATAGTGATCCCAACGTTGACACACACTGAGATGTTACAAGAAGTGCTGATATACACACAGCACAGAGGGCGGTTAAAGATTTCCAGTCAGGTGAAGAGAACTGATGGGCCTAATTGTGCAGAACCATCCTGCTTTCTTATAAACGCAACTGTCTGCTGAGTAAATATTAATAAATAAAGCAAAAATAGGCTTAAATATTAGAGCTTAAATTTCCATTACTAAGAGCTGCCGGATTCAGAAAAGTTCATGACCGGAGATTTTGCTTCTTCCCAGGAGCTTTGATGAGTAGGATGCTTTACTTTAGCGGATACCCGGCTTTTCGTCCAGCCACAACATCAAGGTTTAACAGCTCGGAGCAAAAAGCTGGAAGAGCTGAAAGCTGCCAGTGAGACACAGTGTGACGTGGCGGTGTGTCCTAAAGCCACCACTCAGGTGAATGTCCCATCAGTCTGCACGTCAGCGACAAATGTAAAAAAAAAAATAAAAAAAAGTCACTAAGTGCAGAATAATACATGTGGCATCCAAGTTACATAAGCAAAGCACATTATATAAAATAATAATAATAAAAAAGTGCCAGAGTAAAATACAAGCTGACAAGTTACACAAAATATTTTATTTGTGTAAATTTTTGTATAAATCCGACTCAATTTGGCACAACAGAGAGAAGTCTCTCTTCAGACATTACATGTAATGAAGACTCAGTGAGAGGATGAGGCCAATGTGTCATTTAGTGTCAAGAGCTTAATAACAGTTCATATGACATAGAGGGCATCACAATTACACAGCAGAGCTTCAACCAGTCAAATACGCCACACTAAGTCTCCAGGAGACATTTCTTACAGTAAAAGGAAACTCTTTGACTCTACAGCCGTCCACAACTCGACCAAATCAGATGTTGACCTTCACATTGTTTCCTCAATATTGTCCAGAGCTGGGAGTTTGACACAAGTACAGATTACGCTTTCTAAATAATAGGAGTGGGGTGAATATTTGCAGTGGTTTAATGTAGAGGTGCGATGGAAAAATGGCCTCTAATCGAAATGGAACAATTTTGAGTTGACCGGGTGATTGGAAACTTAAAGATAATTGCTTTTCTGTTCAGTAAATGCTACCAGGTCATGATAAACACAGGTCACTGGTCAGTGTAGAAGAAGTTACTGACAGAAAGGTAGTGTATCCAACTTAAGATATTTTTAGTACTACTAAGGTTTTTAAGCATCACTAGGAAACACTCAGACTGAAGTAATGATACCCATGCTAGCTGCTACTAAACGTTAACAGTTTGAAATGTCGAATCCAAATGATCTTGTCTTCATTTTAAAATAAGATTTCTATGGTGTGACTTCATGTCTCCGTATAACAAAACACAGCTCACAGTATGACAGTAGTGAAAAACATAATTTGAACATTAAATTCTAGTTCATGATAAATAATTTGCAGGTTAAAACTTTAGAAAGGCAGAAAATCAGAAACAAAACTTTACCTGAAAAATGGCTCACTGCTGATATGATGTAGCATTTATGTTTTGACGATTGTAAAAAGAGAAGTATAAGTTGTGTATCAATATCTATTCTGTCTATATACTGAGTGGGCAGACGGATTATTTTAACAGTTTTTTGCTCAAAAGTGATAAACATTGGATGAAAAAAAACACTTTTTGAAAATCTAACCACCATATTAGATCTGGGTGGATATTGGATAGAATATCCAATATTTAACCTGGATATTTCAGAATATTGAGAGAAGCCAAAGCTGCAGGGAAAACCTTTCAACCAGCAGACTGGAATCTACAAGCATTTTACTCTGAGGTCAATATCGTAAACACTGCTTATAATCTACTAAATCAGCACCTTGTGACATATTTTATAGGCTGCCAATTGGTAGGATTTTTTATAGTCATTTCAACTACTGGAGAAATTCCCCTCTTCTTTGTTTATGCACTTTAGTGCGGTTCACAGACCTCCTCCAAATTTAGCGTCTCTTATCTCAGAACAGGCAGCATTCCTGACACAAAGGGATCTGAGGAGAAATTGGATAATAACGGTTCACATGATGCTGAGTTTACAGGAGAAAAGCACAAAACTTAAACCCTGCTGAACTTCAGAAATGTAAAAAAAAACAAAAATTAAAAACTTCAAAATAAATGAAACCAATAAAGTCTGGAGATTACAAGTCAGTTGCAGTTAATACATTTTTCAACAATTAACTAAATTAATGTTTTTTTTAGACTTTATCTTTTTTTTTTGTTTCTGGTTTGTAATACAAATTCACAAAATTATGAAGGAAAAAAAAAATTCAATGGGTCCTAAATAACATGGAGGGTTTGCAATGTAACTATAACCCACTCCAATAAAGCATTTAGGTAACAGCATCCATGTACAACTATCTGTAGAAGCTGCTGAAATATTAATAACGGTAGCTTTCACCACCACACCCATCACAGTCCTCCTTTTTATCTACAGAAAACAACACTAACATAATACCTGAACGCTTTCAAAACAAGGCAGATTTTTGTTATGCCTTCACTCCTGTTTTCTTCCACACCAAACCTCTGAACATCCTCCAAAGGTGCAGCTGCCTTTGGGTGAAGGAGCATTCTCAATGAACTCTAAGCGTCTCTAAACTGCCTTCCTGACTTGCTTGAAACTCTCCCAGACTTTGTCTTTGGTTCGGGTGTACAGAGAAAGCAGATGGTGCCAGACATGTGAAGGTGGCCTCCTTTTAATGTGGAATACTAGCACAGAAAGAGTTCAGTTTGCTGCTAAAGAGATTAGCAGGAGGATTACTGTGAAAGTATTTGTATTATAGGAGCTAAAATAGCTGGATGGGTATGGACTTACTTGATTAATGGAGATTAATGCGACTCATCTCATCAGAATAAAACACTGCTTCTTTTCCAGAGTGATTTTTCCTTTCTACATTTCCATTTCTCTGAAATATTGTGCAGGGAAGCAGCAACATTAAACTCAGACATGCCCCAATGTCACTGCACTGTCGCCAGCACAACTCAGCCAGTCTGTCCCGACGTGGCATTTATCAAAGCATTCACATGAATGGCTGTGTAGAAGAGAAAAAAGGAAGAATGCAAAGGAAGCTACACTCAAACTCACTCGAGCAAATCTGCATCAATGACAGTTCATCCGAAGAAGAAATTCGAAGCGCATGCAAACCTTTTGATTATGCTGCCAAAACAAACTCTTGAATAAAATCACGTATTTATACCAGAACCCACAAAATAACCCAATCCAGATCCTTATGTCTCAAAAGGTGTTTATTTTACTTTTCATTTGATCTGTCAAGATAGTTAACCATTTGTTAAGCTTATTTGAGGACAAGATTTGTAAGATAAATTGAAATCTATATTTATTCCCTTCATGCAAGTGTGTTGTAAACAGCAGCCTCCCTCAGTGGACAGACGTGATCCGCAGAGCAGCAGCCTGTGGCAATGCTGAAGAAAGCCAAAGAAATTGTCCTATTTGTGACAATTATATCATCCAGAAGGCAGTGTGGTAAAGTCCTGTGAATCTGACACATGGGAAAAACTGACATGGATGAGTTCTGACAGTCAGGAGGCTTCTGAGAGACATCCATGGTGCTCCTGTTCTTCGACAGAGTTCATTTCATCCACTGGTTTGTGTTATGATAGATGTATGATGTTGGTAGTGCGTCTTAAAATGACAGAAACTTTTGAGAAGAGGAATCAAGATAAATCGCTCATTCCTACTATCTGGGCCTCAGCATTTTTCACATCAAGTCTTGAAATTGCAAAGAAATGTATGTGTGCTTATCTCAGTGGTAATAGAACATGACCAGGTTAGGCTTTAGACTATGAGTTATTATGTTCTTTGGAACAATTATATCATCCAGAAGGGAGCTTGGTAAAGTCTTGTGAATCTGACACATGGGGAAAAACTGACATAGATGAGCTGTGACAGATGGGATGCTCCTTTTAATGATTGTAAATACTTCTGTTATATCAGCAAGCCAAAGTTTATCACACCTCTTTTTTAAATTATCTATCTATCTATCACACTTTACAAACACAAATAATGTTGAAAGTCCCAACTGACCTAAAAGTGGAAAAGCTTGGTCTATTTAAACGTGAGTCAGGCTGTGTCTATTTATAGTGCATGTAAATATCTGGTTTGAACTGTGTATTTATTTGCATGCAGACTATGAATGCATCCAACTTACTGTGCATAATATTATATCAAAGCATTGGTTGAATATGCATTTGTGTACATATTACTGTATACAACATTTCAATATACTGTGCAGTTCTACTGAAAACGCTGGATAACCAAGAGTAATCATTTTTTACTCCCAAGACAATTGTAGATTACATATCTCTCTAAAATCATGACAAAACACAAGGAAATTATGTGCCATCTAAATACTTTTTCATATTGATAATATTTCCACCCATCAACGAAAGAATAGCAAAAATGGTGCTGTGCTCTGGAATCAAATAAGCTGTCTTTAAAATAGAAAGGAAAAAACAACAAAACTCCAAGCCTCTCATCTCACTAGATACACTGGCTTCTTGTCTTAACCCTAAAGGTTCAATTAGTTACATTTCCTTGACCGCAACACTTAGATGCAAAATCTGGGACAGATGGTCGGGCAGAAAGAGGATGTCGTGCCAGAGGGAGCTCTTAATGGGAGTCATTCGCATCTCCAAGTGGATACACCCTGAGAGCCAAACATGCACACACCAGCATCCAATGGACATGACAGCAGAATCATACATCCACTATTATTTTTCCTTTTACTCCCAAGATAGAAGGCAGAAATAACTGTCTGCCAAAACATACTTCAGACTGAAGTGTTATCAAAAACACTCTGGAAATGTAGGTATGTTTATGAGCTACATATACTTAACAGTACATAATAATAGGTGACTAAAGAGACAGTAAATTATAAGCTTTACTTCTCACCCCATTCTCATTGTGCTTCTCTCCAGTGTTGCCACTTCTGCGACCAGTTTGGTCCTGAGACTGCTGACTCCCTGCAAAACAAACGGGCAACAGCAATCGTCACTAACCAAGAAAAGAAACGTACAAAAACACAAACAAGCGTGCAGATAGGTGCAGACAAAACAGCAGCTTTGGAAGATAATTAACAATGAGTGGAACAGACTGACTAACTGAGAAGAGCTCTATGGAAAAAAACTGGATATGGGAAAACCTTTGATTGGGAGAAAAAAGGAAAAAAAAAATAAAATACGATTCAAACTAAGGTGGAAAAAAAGAAATCCTGTACTCTTGGAAAACGTCTTCAATTTTTTTTCCTGTCAACGCCATGTTTTTGCCAACTGTTCACAGTATTTTTTTAGAATGCACAATCTATCTGCATTAATTTAAAGCTAGCAACCTACAAAATTGTAATTAATACACAGAATATATAACAAAGGAGTGTTTACCAAATGTGTCAATTTATTAAATACACAATTACATTTTTAAAACTGACTTTATCATAAATTAAAGAAAATCACAAATGAATTATACTTTTGCAACAGTAGCGCCACCCACTCACTGATGGGTAAGGCTGACTGACAACATAGGACGAAATACTAACACATAATAAGATTAAATACTTTTAAACATATTATGAACAATATATATTTTGCATGCATCATTTAATTGTGTATTTAATGAAATGAAACTAAATAAAAACAATTATTGCAATTGGATTTATTTTATGTTCACACAGACAAAGATTGAGTAATGTACTAATGTGACATGCCTTTGGCTTAATGTGTGTGCACATCTTTAACATATCTAATGAGCTTTAAAACTCAAATATTTTGTGTTGATCTTGGACAGATGGGATTTAAGGGATTTAAATATAGGATTAATTCTGGTTTATTTGGCAAAGCTTCAAACACATGCAGCTGAAAAATATTTTTGAGAGTGAAAACTGGTCCAACCTACCCCAAGTAAACACTCTCATCCTTTAAATGGTTGGAAACTGGCTTAAAGGAAAACACACCCGAGGACATTTTGGTTGTCAAACATTTTCTAACGAAAGTGAAAGAAAACAAAACTGTCCCCGTTGGGGCCATTTTGATTTTTATCAGCACTCAGGCTTTGACGTGCAACAACACAAAACAAAAAAAATCTGTAAAGCAGACCCAGACTGTCACAAACTTATGATGACAGCAGTGTCAGTCATAAAGAGCCAACTTGGAGTCGGGACTTTCCCTACACACACCTTGGTCACTGCTCTCGGTGGGAGAATCTTCATGGCGGAGAAAGAACTTGACTTCTTGTTTTCGAGGCCCCCACTTCTGCAGATGTTCATACATCATGTGCTCAAAGGGGATCGCTCTTTCTGCAGAAAAAATGATTGAAAGCAGTCAGACGTTGATTAGCTGGGATTTAATCTGCCTGCAAATAACAAGGTTGTAGGAGGAGATTTGTGGATATCTCCAAGAGTTTTAAGTATTTTGGATGTCAACGTGACAGCCCAGTGTTTGCAAAAACAAAAGAGTGGAATAAAACATGCAAAAAATAAAAAATAAACACCAGAAAGATTTTAGAGGGGGCCGGGGGGTGATGGATTATTAAATGTCAGCTGAATCTTATTGCATAACTTGGGTTTAATAACACCCTTTATTTGGATGTAGAAGAAAACAAGGGGCTCTGATCAAAAACTGCTGGCTCCAGTGTGTCAGGACACTATGATGGCTGTAGATTATCTGGATGGAGGGAAGTCACGACAGTCCTGTGAACTTAAAGCCCATTATCTTATGCTGTAATAATATCTTCCTCTTTTTCCATGTTCTGTCTTTTTCACTCAAGTATCTCATGCATAACTCAGCTTAACACCTTCTTTAGATTGAGTATACTTCTGGAATAAGACAACAAAAATGAAATTCCTGTGCATGAAAGAAAAGCGTCAGACTCAGCAATAATGGGCTTCATTACATTATTTTTATGCACTACTTGAAGACTGTGTAGATTACGGCAGATCTATGTACTCCCAGGCGGATCTCACCGTTGCCTCTCCAGACCTCAGCCAGGTGGCAGCCGCTCTCGCCGGGCTCTTTGCAGAACTCGACGACATCGCGGCACGTCGTCTCGGGTGTGATGGGGACCTCGGTGGCGGTCTGCTCCCCATCGCTGAGGTACACCGTCAATATCATCTGAAAGACACAAGGACGGGATAAATGACCAGGAGAACAAAATTTAGAAAACATAAATAGATAATGAAGGAAATAAACAAAGAGTCCATTGTTGTCTAAAGGTGTGGTTGAAGTTTGGGGCTTTAAACACTCAGTGATGTACAAAAACCCTCTATGCTGATGCTGCGTTATGCTGCAGACCATCCGTGACTGATAGCTTGAGCTGCTGATATGCACGTGACTGTGCCTGCCACTTTTCTGTTTACATAGATTAAGGCCCAATACTGTGGTGAACATGCAGTTTAGGCTGGAAGGGAACACGGAATAATGTCTCTACTTGCATCTGTGAAGATAATTCACAACAAAACACAACAGAAAAATAAAAAAGCAAAGTAATACTTTCTGTTGGAGTCGTGCCCATTACTACATTAACTATGAATTTATGTTTGTTATGAAAATGTAGACTTTTTGTGCAAAAGCTACTCTACATCACTGCTGTACTTCTAAATTAGAAGCAGTCCCATCTGGCACTAAAATTAACAAAATGTTGCCTCTTGTCCACAAACAACAAATGTTTACTTTAGCCTTGAAGATGTTTCCAAGTTAACAGCTGCTTAGGTCAAGGACTAAAACGATTTATTGTGTTCACTAAAGGAAAGATTATTGCATTTTAGACTGTCTAATATCGCATAATAGGCTTAAGAGTTCAAATAAAAAAAACTGCTAAAATGTGCCACAAAAATCTGACTGGTTTAAATTTACCATCTCAATAAGTTAATAAAGCCAATAAAGCTAAAGAATATGATGAATCCCAGGCTGCACATTACCCGCAAAGTGATCTATGGTAATTTGTGTTTCACTATTGCTCATTTACTGTCTGTGTGCTTCTGTCAGTCTTGGCCAGGTTTTTAATCTCAATGAGGCTGTTACCTGGTAAAATAAAGATTACATACGTCCATCATGTCAGACACTCAGGTCACTGACAGGTTATTTCTGACCTCCTCTTCAAAAACACGTGGACCTCCATAACAGAGGAGAACACTTCCCACTCTGCCTTCATCACTGCAAGCCTTCAGCTAAGTGTTAAGAAATACACTAAATCACAAGTCCGCATCATTTTTCAAAACCATAACCAAAGGAGAGATATAGGTCTGTATATATGGACGCAAAAGACCAACAAGGCAGTTTTAGGGTAGGAGTTGGCAATAAGTGATCAAGGTAACGTCTGGAGGCACAATTGGTCCATTGGTGCCCTAACATCACAGATATAAACTTTCTCAGTCTTTGGGTACCTATGCTTGTTTTTCTTGCTGTAGTAGTGAGAACACACATGTTGGCTTCATGTTTCTGGTAACACGAAGCAAAAAGAATTGAAGATATAGCTTTCTGATAAATGCGACAAGTCTCACATAAAATAAATCTAGAGATATGCCTTAAACAAACTCAGTGTTTACATTTAAAATAAAGTATTTCACATTTACATTTGTGAAAAGGGCTCCAGTGTCCGGTTACAGCTCTGCAGCACTGTCATATATAATTTACAGTCCAGTCACTGAGCTACCTTTAAACTGTAACTCCAGGAGATTTTCTGAGACAAATGACTCAGAATTTCAATGATGCAGACATCTGATTCATTGACATTTTCAGTAGCGGGCTAAATTAACCAGCATTATCACTTGTTCTTTGAAGCCTGACTAATGCGACCAGAAGCCCAAGGGTTCTGCAGCACGTGCAAATATTTTAGTTTGGCTTTTCTTTACAAGTATGACAAAAATAAACATCTCTTTTGATGCTGCTTCCAACTGTGCAGAAGTGAACTAAGGCAGATAAGTTAAGGGTGGTGACACCTTACTGGCAAAACCATTTTCAGATGATGACTTGGAAAAAGAATGAAGCTATGCATCTACCTCATTTTGAGGGAGAATTGTGCACATATTTCCTTGTTTACATATTTTAGAATACTTTACTTTGATGCAGATTTTTAGGGTAATAAGCCAACAATTAATAATGTAATTCTAATTGTCTGCCTCCACACCAACCTACAATTACTCAGGCTTATCAGGAAAACAAGTTGCCAATTTAAACTTAAATCATCCACTAATAAGAAAAAAAAAACAGAAAAAAATATATTCAAAAATCTGCATAGGGAAAACAGCAGCTCAGAAAACAGGAACTCCAGTGATCCTGGTGAAGGATCACTGGAGAAATACCAACCGCCCTCACTAAGTTGCGTCTGCCCATACTCTTGTTTCTCTTCACTGCCCTCCGTTTCCTCTTGATCTTCTTTTTTGGCAGCGGCTGGTGTTCCTTTGCCCAAATAGGGCTCTCCTTGGAGAGGCTAACAAGGCCACGCAGCATTATATTCACAAACCTCTTCATCATGGCGCTGCTGCTGCTTTTGCAGTCGTGGGACTTAATCGTTATGCCATCGCGAGCAGACCTCTAAAACCGACAGCGGTGCGTGCATCAGAAAAGTGCTGCAGAGGAGACTTGGGAGGGAAAAAAAAAAAAAACACGAGCTGGATGTACAGTTCAGGGAGGGAGGGATAGATGGACGGACGGGGGGAGAGTGAGCAAGAGTATAACTAACAGTAAGAGAAAGAGAATGAAAAAGAGGGAGAGAGAGGGCAGAGGAGGATAACGAAAAGACTTTCTGACAGAAGATTGTGGCTGGGATGTGGTGCTGGCTACTGTGGCGTCATGGGGAAAAAAACAAAAAAAGGGTCTTTTCAGATCGGTCTTTTCATGGCCAAATATGTAAAGCAGCATTTTATAAAATGAGAGTAAGGAAGAAACGTTCTACAACCTGATTATCAATCAAAGACCTTGACAGAATTGTAAATTAAAACAATTTTCCACAACCTATTGAAAAGCTAAACCTTTAGTTGATCAAATCATGATTCAGATTGATGTTCACTGGGTTCAAAGATAAAAAAACAAAAAACACACGTATCAAACATGAACATGATAATCCAGCAAATGATAAAGGCCTCAGGTCAAGTCACCCTATTTTCACTACTATATTCACCTAATGAACATAGTTTCTCTCTGTAACCTTTATGAATCTGTTTACTTGCGTTGTAGGTTTGATGATTTATGGCAATAAACATAAAATCACAAAACCATAAGTAGTACTTAAATTTATGGCATAACACTTTGAGGTTTTTTTTTTTATATTGAACTCTGTTTTCCCTGATTGCAATTCTAAACCCCTTTTGGGACTATTAAATGATCAAACATGACAGATAATAACCTCCAGTCAAACCAAAAACAAGTTTTAGTAAAACTTAGAACCACAGTTGTTTACAGAAGCCTTTCTTAAAATTAAAAATTACTTTTAGTAAATATTAATCTGTGCTGCCCAGAATGGAGGAGGAGGCAATAACCTTTATAAACCCAAACCCAGAGCCTCTGTCACAACTCTCCTTGTTTCATCAATTGGTAGTCAGGGCGGGTTCAAACTGACGCATGGTCAGTACAAAATGTCCCATGGCAGACAGCTCCTTCAGTCTGGTACAAAATGATCAAGATTGCAAAAATGCAAGAGAAATTGTGAATGGACAAAACGACCAACCACTGTTTGAGAAAAAACAAACAAACAAAAAAAACAAGACATAAAAATCTTAGCTGACATAATTCCTGGTTTGATGAGTCAAACACTCCTTTTCTCACTCCAGTCTTATTCTGCACTTACTCACAATAAAGTGGAACATAAACAGGAGAATGATGATGCTTCATGAAAACCAATTTCAAAATAAAACTTTCCTAAAGCAAGATACACCAGAACACAAGACTTATACAGTCAAAACCATCTGATCTTTATCGCAATGTTTTACCAAGTATATTTGCCAACTGCTTCAAGCTTTTTTCCCCTCTACTTCAAAGAAAAGTGAAAAAAAACCCAAACTTAAAATATTCTTTTAGAATAATGCCAAAGAAAATGTTCTGCTTTGAAAGAAAAGCATGTATTGCATTGCAACCAAATACTGAGGCAAAAGAATGAGGTTCTATTGTGTCTACACAGGTTATTATGACACCACTGAGGATAAGAAACTTGCGGGAAGGAAAAATATTCAGGGCTCAGTCAGTGTTGCATGAGGCAGTGGTAAACAAGAGGAGTATCTACATGGCTGTATGCTGACCAAGCTACATGGCCGTGGTCGTTTCCAAGCATTAAGCATCTTTGGATGACTTGTGACCGTTTCTTTGTGATTTGTTGCTGAAGATCATTGAATCAAAAGGTTTCAACAAGCTTCTCTCATAAGTAAGCGTCAATAAACCGGTGTGCTCTGATGAAAGGGCTTTTTGAATCTGGATGTCACAATTCTCTGTATTTAAACGCAAACATTACTGAAAAATTTAAACACATGCAATATAAACCTGAATAAACTTTTTTTTTTTTTTTACTTTGCTTTGTCCTAAGCAACATGGCAACAGGATCTTTCCACATTGACTAAGCAGATTTAAGGCTTCCTTTAGCTGATTAGGAAATTGTTTCTGAGCAATTATGCAGGTTTGTTTGTTAATATGCAGCAAGTCTTAATATCTCACATTTAGAATATGAAGCAGATTTGCCAAGGTCTTCAAAAAGAATAAAAGAAAAGCCTGAGCTTACAGACGAAAAGGTGTCAAAGTCCAACAACGTCTTATCTGCCCTTCATGAGGGACGGCTTCAGAGTGAAGGCTGACTAATGTCCATTAAGACAAAACTTTGAAAGCATAATCAGTAATGTATTTTATTCAAGCAGCAAAATAGGAACAGGCATCTTAAACAACTGAAAGTTGCTAAATAAATCAATACCTGACTCTATCCATTTAATCATATTGGGTTTGATAAAAAGAATAAACAATCCCAACCCTCCATATTCAACTACGAATATTTTACTTTTTTATGACAAGCACTTTTAGCGTGGTGGCTCTGCTGGGGTTGCTTTTAAAGCAACTAATCTACAAAAATGGGAATAAAAAAATATATATATATATGTTTACTTTTTCCTCTAAGTCAAGCTTTGCTCAGTTTCACAGGGTGAGATTAATGCCTCTTGACAATCCACTCAGCTCAAAAGCCCCCCCCCCCCAACAACAGAGCGTTAGTTGACGCAGTCGCACAGACCTAGATCTACTGAGGTCTCATTGGCTGGCCGAGTCACACGAGAGAACCGAGTCCCTCTCTGCTGGACTAACTCTTTGACTCCGTCGATATTTGGTTGGTGTCACAGGACGCAACTGTTCGCCAAGGCTGTGGCTGCATTTGATTACAAACCAAATACAAATTACCTCCTTCAATAATGACATTATGGATTCTGCATTTGTGTTTGTTCTCTCTTCTGAACAACCTACAGAGTTGTAATTTCCCACAAAATTCGTCACTGCTTTCTCAGCACTGACAGACAACAACAAAGCCTTAGTACTAGAATTGCAATTCAGATATTATATTCTACACCGCACACAACAATAAAACCAGATCAGCACAGGGTACAGAAAAATGTAACAAGCAAGACACAAACACTCCTTTAGGTACACCAATGCCGTTTTTTTTTTTTGTTTAAATAAGTTTTTGTATAAAGTGGAAAGGAGCCAATAGCAACAGAGGTGATAAATGTTTCTTTTATTTAGCAACATGTATGAAAAAGTGAATGCCGAGTTAAATAATATGAAATATAGTAATAAAAAAGTAATCAGATATTGCTAGAGTGCTACCTGAATAAGGTTCTATTAAACAATCAACATTTTAATTAAAAAAATTATAAGATATCTTTAATGTATTTTATATTATAATTAGACAGAGAATTGTGCAAAACATTCTGTATTTTCTTATTACACTTCAAATTGGGACTTATTAAAAGTTAAATGGCAATACCTTTGCACAAATACAAAATATGGCATAGTTTATGATCAAAAACCCTAAAGCTTTCCTTTTTAATAAACCCATTTATGGATTAGCCATAAAAATAGTTTTGGTTTTCATTGAAAAAAATATTTTACAGTAAAAAACTTGGCCTGTTGGCTGAATTCAAGAATTTAACAATTCCAAGTCAATTAAAAA
This sequence comes from Girardinus metallicus, assembly GCA_903067095.1. Taxonomy (NCBI): domain Eukaryota; kingdom Metazoa; phylum Chordata; class Actinopteri; order Cyprinodontiformes; family Poeciliidae; genus Girardinus; species Girardinus metallicus. The sequence goes on along the minus strand of CAEGAE010101038.1, from coordinate 3,959 downwards.
TATTCATTTCAGATAAAGAAAAACAGAAAATATTAACGGGTTTTGTAGAACTCTAAATTAACATTTTATTGGTGATACTTTAAGAAAATTGATAAAATAGTAATTTGGGTCAGAATATACTTTTTATGTAAAATCAGAGACAGGAATGACCCCAAAATCTAAATGTTTTAAATGCTATCACTTTTGTCATTTAAATAAGCGATTTATTTTTAAATAAGTCTTTGGAAAAAAAAATAAAAAATTCGCCTACCTAGCGTATAAGATTTCTGTATAATAAAGCACACAAATCAACATTATTAAAAGGCGACCATACTCACTGGCATCATACTGGCAGCTCTGGTAAAACCAACCCAGCGTGCACGGAGGAGCGTATCTTCAATAGCACCAATGCAGAGTCAACCGAGACCCACCTTGTGAGAAATGGGCTCGGATAACTCCTAAGTGACAACCAACAAGGCCTCAGTACTCTCTGTGAACCAAAAACAGCAGAAATGCCTTAAACATCCTGTACACAAACATTGTACAGTAGTAGGCGCGTTGAAGCCGAAATAAGTTCCCAGTGTCATGCGGCGCAGTGATTTAAATGGTCCAGGCGTGGCTCTGTATGTGTGGCTACAAACAAGCCGATGGTTAGCGCGGCTGCGTTAAAAACAACATTAAAAAAAATATAAAACATATTAAACTACTACCATGACTCACCAATGTCAGAGACGACTCATTGTTTTATCAAATAAATCCTTGCTACGTCGCTGGTAAAGGCACGTAGCTAACCCAGGCAGCTGTCAGCGAGCCAGCTAGCGATAGCTGCTAATCTTGTTTCGGAGAAGGCTAAAGGACGGTACGCCAGCGAGTCTCTCTGCGGCCGCTCGTCCAGTAGCTTGCATAGACGACACGGGCCGTGAATGGAGCCCGTTTCAGATTAAAAGAAACAAACCCAAGTCTGTCGAGGTTACGTTACTTCTTTATGAACGCAACCATCGTTAGCGGGCTAGCGATGCTAGCTGTCGAAAAGATAGCTGGAATCCAGTTGTTGACGATGGGAGGGGCGGGACTTCACCACAGCAGCGACGCTTTCACGTTAACGTAGAATGTTAAGAATGCAACGTCAGCACCAGCCATGATAGGCAGAGAGAACTATTAGTGTAAGTCCTAATCTCATAATAATAAAATGCCTAAAAAAAACCCAGTCGTATTTAAATCAAAGGAAGCACCAGCTTTTTTCATCGCCTTTCTGTCAATTTATTTTGTAACATAACTCTTACTAAATTCATTGGGCTACCCACCCACATGAATATGCTGTTATTAAAGTAATTCTATAGTAGCTCTTAAGGACCTATTGTCCTGCTGGAAGGTTAACATGGATTCTTTTGGCGAATTGCTGCCTTGTTTTTGTGCCAAAATGTTCAAGTTCTCCTATCAGACAACAATTCATTCTCCCGCATGGTTTTGGAAGAACAGCCAGGCGTGGCTGTTTTCTTTGAAATAAAATGATTGTCTTTCAACCCCACTTCTCAGTCCAGCATGGAGAATACAGACCATTATCGAAATTCTTGCAATCTCCCTCTCTCCTTTTTATCTTCTCATCAATGATGAACAACCTTTTTTTGCAGTCTTCTTCCTCATTTTCCACATTTATAAACTGCCCTGACACACTTACAGTACACAGTCAGGTTATTGCAGCATTTGCATATATATTAAACATTTTTGGCTCTAACATGATGGTTTATATTCAGTTTATTTGTAGGATGTACGTCACAACAAATATGGAAAAAAGTGCTGAAATATTTTGTCTTGATCATCATCATAAAAAACCAACAATTTTAGAGGTATGTAAACTTCATTATGTACATTACAAATTGTCATACAAGCGAGGAACCCAAAGCACACTGACGAAATAAAAGATACATCAAATGGATGAGTTTGTTTTCAGCACTTAAATTACAACATAAATTGGCTCATATGTTATACATCTTTAAAGAAACACAACAGACACAAAATTTTAACCCTTGACTCCAAATGATGAGAACAAAAACGATTTTGAGGGGAAACAAATATTGAGAAATTTTATTCTTTAAACAATTGTTTCATCGCTTTATAAGTTGAAACGGACATTTATAACTTTAAAATAAATCCAAGACTAAATACAATAAGCTTTTTTTCAATCACAATTTGTATCTTCTGTTGTGATTAAAAAAAAGATTTTTGGTGTTGAGGTTTCATTATAAAATAAATGCTAATAAAAACCACATTTTAAAAGATATACGCATCTTTTTTATATATCAAGACCATTTTTCAAACAAGTCAAAAATCCTCTTTTGATGTTTATATTAGTTATCTAACAGTTCATTTGGTATTAATTATAAATAACTATAAAATAAATTGATTTACATAGATTTCAGTAAACAATACAATCTAAAATTGATGATATATTGGCCACAGTTTGGCTTATTGTATCCTTAACATGTAAATGTGACTAAAAATAAAGATAAAATGATTTTAAAAAATAAACAAATAAATGTGTAGGTTGTACAGTGGTGCAGTTGGTGGAATAGTTGCCTTGTAGCAAGAAGGTCCTGGGTTGGAGTTCCAGCCAACCTGGAGTTTGCAAGGTTGGAGGTCCTGGAGTTTGCATGTTCTCCCTTTTGGCTTCTCCCTAAGTGTGAGTGTGCGTGTGTGTGGTTGTTCGTCCTGTTTGTCTCTGTGTTGCCCTGCAATAGACCGACGATCTGTCCAGGGTGTATCCCACTGGAGATAGGCACAAGCCCCCCTTGTGACCTCTGTGCTACATAATGGATGGATGAAGAATAAATGTTCAAAACAGCACACTGGAATTGAGCTTTTCTGTCTTAACAGCCAGTGCTTGTAAAAAGTCTCTTTCCAGGCTGAGTTTTTTTTTACCACAGCTGCACGATCATTAGAGGTTCCTTCGGTGTGGTCCCTTTAGGGTAAATGTCGGCTCCAAAACCTAAAATCCCAAATATTGTCTAAAATTTGCAAAGGTAAGTGGAGACACTTTCTTTAAGCGCTCCCTTAGAGAATGTTCCTGGAGAAAGAGCAGACAAAGGACACATGTCGTTATATCTGATTCATGTGACAGCTGATGTATGTAATGTTTTTTTCCGCTATTACATGTAGAATAATGGTCTAAAAAAAAAAATAGGAAGAAAATTTGTTAGCCAAGCTCACAGTAATAAAACGGTCAGTTGATGGGGTGAACTTGTACTGCATATAAGTTGAGATCTGGCTGGCCGGGGCGAGCACATGGAGGTGAAGGTGTTCTACTGAGATGAAGGGAGGCTGATGGAACCCCAACCTGAAGAACAAACACACATCAGTGCCAAGCTCAGTTTCTTTTTGCCACAGTCTCACAATATGTGAGTGAAGCTACAGATTAAACAGAGTTGCAGCAAGTTTGTCTTCACTTCTAATATCTTGAATTGCAGCTGACTCAGAATTTCAGGGATCTTTTTCAATTTCGATTTCCATTTTAAAACACAAATAAAAACACTTCCTATTGAGTTCATGCACTAAGTATTTGATTCATGATAATAATGATAACTGCCTCCAATAACAAATTTCTATCTGAAACCTACAAAGACCAGAAAAAAACCCCTGAAAGTTACAAAAAGAAAGTTAGGGAGGATTACAAAGTAAAAGACAGAAGGCCTCATGGAAAGAAGAAAGGAAAAAAGGCTAAAAAAGAGAATCAATAAGGAAGGGAGAAAAGAAGGATGGAGGGAAGCAGAGATGGAAGATTAGGATACAAAGAGAAAAGAAAGAAATATAGAAAGAAAGAAAAGAATGACAACTTGACAGAAATTCTGTAAAGTAATTTTATTCCCACCAATCAAGGCCTGAAATATATATATTTCAGTTTGGGCAGTCACCCCCAAACTGGAGCAGTGGCTACAACAGATCCCAGGAACAACATCAGACATCTCAGTCCAGAAATGTGCAGT
>CAEGAE010101030.1:0-13446 GCA_903067095.1 Girardinus metallicus | reverse complement strand
AAACAAAACATATAAACAAAACAAAAAAAAAAAAAAAAAAAAAAAAAAAAAAAAAAAAAAAAAAAAAAAAAAAAAGCAGAAGAGCAATTTGAATCTACCGGATGTCGATGTCTTATGTGTGAGCCTTTCGTTTCTCAGTCTAATACAATTTTCCATTAGAGCAAGAACATTAGAGGCGTGAGACGACAAAAATTACGATGGAAAGCTGCAGGTCTGGAAAACAATGTGGCTACGTTGACTCTGTGAAGGAAGAGAGTGAAGGTAAATCACTAAATCTAATCATTATGAAATACTTTGATCGTTAGAATCGATGGAAGCATGAGGTAAACAGGAAGTAGCTGTTTATTGGGGTACTCTTGCGCCAAAAATGTATACTGAGACCTACAACAATAGACATAAACAGCCATATGTCGCCAGGTGTCCGTTTCAGGAAGCGGAATTGGTGAACACTTCAAGAAACTTCAGGGGTAATGCTGCGTTCCAGTTGTACTCGGAACTGGGAAAGTCCGACTTCCCAGCCGCCCGCCGAGGTCGGATTTTCCACTGAGAAACTGGGAGCTATTCCCACTACCCCCAGTTACTATTTGTAAGGTAGATTTCTCGTTTCAATATGGCCGGTCCTCGCATCAACAATAGTAAGCTGTGGTGGAAACATGCTTATTTGACAAGACACGCATGTAGAGGTGCGCCTAAAATCAGTGTTACATGTACTGCCTGCAACTGTAAGCTGGACAAATTTAAAATAGGGTTTGTAGCAGCTATTGCAAACAGATGTCTATGGGCGTCGCCATGTTGAAATTCCGACTTCTTAACAAGATTGCGATTACTTCGTGTCTGACGTTAAAGACAGCATTCCACTTCCCAGGTAACTGGAATGCAGCATAAGTTTGGACATACCGTGGGTATTTGGTTTCAAGAAGCCAGCACCAGCTGTGATGATTTTTACAGGCACAGCTTGAACATCATGTACATATACCAATTTAAAAAAATCAGGCTTTTGAAAAATTAAATTGGGAAGTTCTTTGTTGGAAGGGGGTGCGCATTAATTACTTAAACCAGTGAGGTCTATATTGCCTGTTTTGATAGGATCAATCCTCCATTCCCTAAATGATTTTCTAAAAACTAGCTAATGTAATTCTAAACAATTATTCAGGAAAGAGATTAAGCAGAGAAGGGGATAAAGAGACTCAGGCAAGAGACAAGAATGAGGCACCATTAGGATTAATGATGCAACCCAATGATAATGAAAGAGGCAACAAAATGGAGAAATGGAATTAGTTTAAATTATCTCTGATGCTGGCTCAGCAAAGACAGAGGTCATGTGAGTAATTTAACCATTTTTTTTCTTCCTTTTTAAACAAATTTGCTACAATGGAGGGAGATGCAACTGAGAAGGGCAAGAACAACAAAATATTAGCCCATGGAATCAAAAGACACAAGAGCCAGAGATGCAGCTGTGATGACAAATAGAAAAGAAGATTAGAAGGAACAGATCTATAGTTAATCTCAGTTTCTTCCTGAATAGCTTTCCATGCCTACAAATATGTTTTTCCTGTTAGCCCTGAGTTATCAGGTGGAAGAGATGGAGCAGAGGAAACCAAATGGGTAAAGAGACAAGAGAGAGCAGCTGAAATGACAACTAGGAAGGTAGAGAGAGACAAAAAGTTAGAGCTAGGTGTTACACAATATAAGACATTCGGTCAAGCTCACAGATACTAATCCCCCAAACATCAAAATTGGGAAGAAAAGTACTTTCCATTATACACAGATCTTGGAGTGAAATGTAAACAATATGTTTTTGTGTTTCCTGCAGAAGAGCAACAGCCGTTGGTGATTAAAGAAGAGGTTCCTGATCTGAGCAGTTCCAGTATGAATCAGCATAACCTCAGACCTCCTTTACTGGTGTTAAACAAACTTCAGTCTGGGAGAAAAGGTTGTTTGTCTTATGCTGTATATGTCTGTGCATACACTTTATTTCTAAAAAAGCAAGTTTAGTTCAAACGGAAATTAAGACTTTTGCTTCTAATGTGGACACAGTAAAATTATTCTGGTTTTAAATTTCAAGTGGTTTTAGAAGTTGTTGAAAAATATGAGCCAGTTTATTATGTTAAATTGTCCATCTTTCTACTCGTTGGTCCAATAGTTTGTGGAGTTTCAAGGTTAGGGAATTGTCAGAATATTTTCATGCTTTTACATGTTCTATAGGCCCAGACAACAATTCTACAATAAAACATTGTTGTTGTCTTTTTTTCACAATAAACAGAGGTTGGTAGAAAATCTAACCAAGAGGTCTATGTGTTTGCTGCAGGAAATCATCAACTGTGGGTGGTTAAAGAAGAGGTTTCTGATCTCAGCATTTCCAGTTTGGGTCAGCAGAACCTCACATGTTACCAGGTGAAGAAGGAAGAAGAGGAACGGTGGATCAGTCAGGAGGTAGAGCAGCTTACTGTGAAGAAAGAAGTTGAAGAGAAACCTCAATTGTCAGAAGTTAATCATTTCAAAAGTGAAGACAGCAGAGAGACAGAAGCTCCAACTAGCAGTTCAGCTGAACAGATGAAAACAGAACCTGATGGAGAGATCAGTGGAGAACCAGAACCCGATATTGAGGACAGGCATTCGGCCTCTTTTGAGACTGAAGTCAGTGATGAAAGTAAAGATGGCAATCTATCATGTTCTGGATCTGAAAATGAAGACAGTGATGAAGATTGGAGGGAACCCAGAACACGTCAGTCAGTTGTAAACAGCAAAGTGGGACGTAAAGCTGCCAAGAAGACCTTCAGCTGCACTGACCACTTTAAACAGTTTGTGAGGAAGCAGATGTTCCAGAAACATATGGCAGGTCATTCAGGAGAAAAGTCTTCCAGCTGTTCGGTAGAGAAGAATCACTCAAGAGGAAAGAAAAACGTTGATTCACAGATGGGACTCGAAACAGACAGAAAATCCTTTTCTTGTGACGATTGTGGTAAAACATTTCAGAAACTAGGTGCTCTTAAATGTCATGTGAGAATCTATCGCTGTGAAAAATCAATTGTTTGTGAAGATTGCAATAAAATCTTTCACAGTCGATGTCATTTGAAAACTCATCATAGACCCCACACAGGAGAAAGACCCTTTGTCTGTGATAAATGTGGTAAAAGGTTTAGCCGGAAGCCTGGCCTTCAAGTTCACATGACTTGCCACACAGGAGAGAAACCATTTCAGTGTGAAGTATGTGATAAGAAATTTACCTCAAATGGATCTCTGACGGCCCACATGACGATCCATAAAGGGGAAAAACCATTTAGGTGCACCGACTGTGGCAGATGTTTCAGACTTAAGGACGTCCTAAAAAGCCACATGATAACCCACTCAAATGTAAAACCGTTTGTCTGTGGGTATTGTGGTGCCACTTTTACTCGGAAACAAAGTTTACTCCTGCATGTTAGACTCCACACTGGGGAGAATCAGTTGTCATGTGATCAATGTGATAAAAAGTTTGTCCTTAAGAGTCGCCTTCTAAAACATATGCAGATTCATCAGAAAGAGGAGAAAGTGGTGACCGGGAAGGGAAACTTTGCTTGTGAGGAATGTGGAAGAAGGTTTGTCCAGAAGCGTTATTTAAAAAGTCACATGCTTATGCACACAGGAGAGAAACCATTTAGTTGCGATCTGTGTTTTAAGTTGTTTACACGAGCGGAAAATCTGAGGAATCACAAACTGAGGATTCACAATAAACACAGATTTCATACTGAGAATTCGTTTGGAAAGACTTTCTGTACAAATGCCACAGCAGTTCAGATTATTTTGCTTCCTTTTGATCAGGATTAGCTTTAACATTTTGAGTTTGACTTGATTTTTGCTTCATTGTAAGTAGAGCAGTGTCTGGTATTAGCAAATAATGGAGGAAACATCCTCTGTCCTGTGATAAAATAATTTTGGCAGCTCACTGTCTGGATATTTCTGGCCAAGCACCTAGTGAATTTTAATTTTATTGTGTTCATTTATATTGTGTATTATTTCTATTTTTAACAAGTGTATAAATAATGAATTCATTGTTTCATTAAGGTGTATGCAGCACAAAAAGTTACAAAAAATGTAAAAGAATTGCCTTATTTTTACATTTATTTTATGTCTTTTTGACTTTTTGCTATAAATAGAGGTTATGGTCAGTAAAGCGTCAGGCCGACGTGATGTAAGGATGGATACCAAGAGAGTTGATCTTTTGTTTTGATGGAGACAGTTGAGCATCTTAGGCCTCTTGGCTCATTTATGGAAAAAAAATAACTGAGGTCATATTCACATGAGAAATCACAGTAACAAAGATTAAAAAATTCTGTTTTATACACAATCTTCTGTGAAAAGCTGTCAATGAATTTGTCTGTAGTGGATCTTGATGTGCTGACTCAAGGCTTGCAAATTAATTATTGAATAGATTTTATGTACAATTCTCCCAAGGAACAATTCATCTCTGTTGCAAGTGCATATTTTTAAACCATATTTTCTTTACAATCAATTTTATATGAATATGCTTGGATTCGGCACTCTGAACAATCTTCTTTAGAAGTGACTTTTTGTGGTTTACCCTCCCTGTGGATGGTTTCATTGTTTGTATTTCTGAACATCTGTTCAGTCAGCAATTTTCCCTGTGATTGTGTGGTTCACTAATCCAGACTGAGAATCCATTTAGAGGCTCAGGAAACCTTTGTGGATGGTTATCAAGTTAATTCAGTGATTAGAGTCTGACACAACGAATTTTCAACATTGAAATGCTGTTCTACTTTTCGGAGACACTGACTTTTGTGTTTTCATGATCTGTAAGCCATAAATGTAACAATTACAAGAAATAAAGACTTGAAATCTAGATAAAAGTTTCACTCTCTGAAATAACAGTCAAAAATATTCTACTTCTTCAAGGTATTTTAAGTTTTTTTAGCTGTAGCTGTACATATGTATATGTCTCAGTTTTTAGTCCAGTCCCCTTTAACTCCTGTTATGTTCGTTTCTGACTTACAGCAATAATGTGTCTGGGTCAATTTGACCCGTGGAGTGTTTAATCATGCAATAGTGTCAGAAACCAGAAAAATCCTCCAAAGTATTTTTGTATCTGATTATTAACTCCAATACTAACCATTTCAATCAATATTTGTAAAATTTAGTTTTTTTTTTATTTCTCACAAAGGATTAATGACGACAATTTACTCATTTGGATAAGTGTAGTTTAAATTTTTTATGTCCACTAGAACCTACACACACAAAAGCAATAAATATCACTGAAACTGACTTTTTGTAGATTTTTTTTATATTACATTTTAATTTTATTTTTTTCAAGGTGTGATGTTTATAATGAACTTGAGACACATGTTCTGTTCTGGGTCAAATTGACCCGCTGATTAAAATCAAGACTAATGAATCATGCAGAGAGTATTTATGTTTCCCCCACTTAAGCTGAGTGTCCACTCAGTGTGGGCGGAGTTTGCCCACGGGAACAGAAAAGATTTTTTTTTTAAACTTTAAAACATCAATTTGACCCGCAACATGACAGGATGGTTAAGAAAATCTGAATGTTGTAGGATCTTAATAAGTCCATCAGATGGCAGTAGTGAGACACAAGACAGCGTATGGCCGTGAAGATGCCTGATCAAAATCCTTCTGTGGTCCATAATGTGAATCACAACACAAAACCGGGAAACTACATGCTAATTGCTTTAACGTCAAGTATATGTAATTTAATAGAAAAATGATGAATAATAGATTAATCATGGTTTTCGAAAGGAGAGGAATACCAATGATCTAGCATTGTGTTTAGAACAGGAAATCAGGAGAGCACAAGTAAACAAAATAAAAAATATATTGCAACTGTATTATTAAGTTTAAAACATAATAATTCAGAAAGTAGGGCTGATATTTCATTAGACATATTACATACTTTATTTAGAATATATAATATGGGGTTTAACAATAATATTTATGTGGATACCAGCACATTTGAGTAAAATGAAATGAGAGTGAAGATAAGACAGCAAAGAAGGAAAGTCATATTACCATCTGCAGCTACATAGTAAAAACAAGCAAATCAGAGAGAAAGAGTGTCATTAAACAAAATCCAATGAAATAATTGGAAATAAGGTGGGATGAAAATAAATGGTTTCATAAAATCCAAAAGGCAGTAGGTGAAATTAGAACTGGGAGAAGAAATATAAATGATGAGAGGTTAATAAGATTAAGACTTGGATATACAGGATTTAAAATTATATTTTTAAAATATAAAAGCATAATACAGGGAAATGTAATATAAGTGCAATGGAAGAAATCATAGAACATGTTAGACTGTCATAAAGATCTATGAAGAGAGGGTTTGAAAAAAATAAGAAAAAGTTTAGTATATTAGTAAAACTAAAAAAGAACTTATAAGTCATCATTTGATTTTTAAAGAAAACAAAATTGATTATTGGTATTTGACTACACATAGCTTTTTGTTTTTCTTTTTTATGTGTAAATTATACAATGAAAAACCACACTCCATATCAGCAGCTAACGGTAAAGAACACTTCAAGTTTTCTTTCCATCTGCCAGAAGAACAACTTGGATCTGCCGGATTTCATATGAGTGTGAGCTTTTCGATTTACAATCTAGTGATGGTAAAACCGAAGGTTCCTGAATCACTGAGCCACTTTGAAACAGTTGCTCAGAAAATGGCCTATTATTTCAAAGTGCTTTATACACTCTAAAATAGCAACATCTAGTGATTTAATGTACTAAAGTTGACGTGAATAAGGTTGATAACTTCATTTAAATCATGGGTTTGTGATTCATTCATACTATTTTCATTGAAGCTCATGCTGTCATGTGTTTTTGAAGTTTATATAAAATTGAAAGGAGGATGTTACTATAAACATGACCTTTTTTTTAACAATAGTAGCACCTTGTCTTGTTGGACTGTAAATATCATTATTCCATGTGTTATTCTTTTCATTTTAATACTATTTGAGAACTTGTAACTTTATGCTATGATGTCATAATAGTGATTCATGTAAGAAGAGGTTATGAGTAATGCTCAAAAATGTATAAAGAATAATTTTTTGTTTGTTGGCTTCAGTCTGCTCCTCTTCTGGGTCACTACTTCTCCAGCTTTAGAGAAGACCAGTAAAATGGTTGAGCATCCAGAACCAATCTAAACTCAGAATCTCACATAATTTTTAAAGTACACTCAAAATCACACACAATCACTCGACCTTACTGTCTAAACTACGCTCTTGGACTCGAATCCATGCACACAACCACACAACTTCAGAGTCTGACGTTCAGACTCTCTCTAACTAACTATATCTCGCTATTTCTAACTTTTACAAAAACACGTCCGCCTTTCCAAAACCTCACAGTTTGGGTGTATATTCAGTATCATTTTAAAGCCTAGAGAATAATTGCAAGACCCGCCCTTTGGGGGATTCCTGCGAAACAGTGCATGACGTCAAAAGCAGCTCTAGACACCAGAAAAAGCGAGCCCTCCTTTAGGAGGGGACATACACGGCGATCAAAACACTGCGCGATACTTCCTCTTCATTTGGCTCGAAACTGTCGAGGAACACATCACTAGTCTAACCCTATTTTCCATTAAAGCCAGAACATTAGGTGCGTGAGAGGACCAAGATTACGATGGAAAGTTGCAGATCTGGAGAACAATGCAGCTTCGTTGACTCTGTGAAGGAAGAGAGTGAAGGTAAATCGCTTCATTTGATCATTATGAAATAATTATGATCATTAGAATCGTTCAAAGCACTAGGCAAGCAGGAAAGAGTTTATTAAGGCAAATATAGTTGTATAGAGTTACAACTATAGTGACACAAATACCTAGACATCACCAAAAAGACTTAAACCTTGCGTAAAGAGGAACAGGATGTTGCAAAACCACAGACGGAGGTCTTGTGCGAAATTCTGTTCCCCTGTGAAAATCCGTTGACCCTGTGTCCGGAGCGCGCACTGCAACCAGAAAGACACGGATCCGACCATTTTCACGGCGTCTTTCAGTTTAATCGGCAGCTGATTCTAAAAAACAAACAAACAAACAAAAAAAAACCCTAAAATAAATAAAAAATTGTCTTATGTGGCTGCACAGTTTTGTGTTTTTTAATCGCCAAGAGAATCAATCTTTTTTCCAACTTTTGTCATTTTCACTTCAGCCTGACAAATAAAAGGCGGTCACCAAACATTGTCTTCCAACACAGTGTGTGTGTTTATAATTTTTCGTTGCTGATATAAGAGGATGGAAGCTAGATGATAGCAGGACAAGAACTTATAATGTAAAATAGAGAACTGGATGCGAAGTATTATGGTTTTTATTATTAATGTCATTTATTGGTCTAAAATAGTAAATCCTAGCATTTGTATTAAGTGCCTTAAAATATTTCTCTATGATTCTGAGATGTATGAACATAATTTGTCTCTTCTCAGAGAAGAAAACAACGGAACCCCCTAGCGGACATGGGGAATTTATTTATTTTATTTATTTTTGCGTTACCTCACAATAGGTTTTGCGTTCTGATCAGTTCATGCGGCATAACTGAATACTGAAAGTCTTTCTTACGGTGGCCACCGTACTTTCTGCTCTAATATAAGGTATTCGTAAGGTTTGTATACATTTTAATGTCTTGTTTGTGAGACATCTGAAGTTTTATATCTTTTTCTTTAGGATAGAAATCCACTACAAACCTATGTGCAAAATCTCTTTCCATCCCTTCTAAGATAGAAACAGAAACTTTCCGTAAAAAGGAAAAAAATAAAAAAATACATCCAAACTATTTGGACTATTTCTGAGTTATTTTCACAGGGTAATAAAGTCATCTGACAGTTTTGATTGTGTCTTTTTTGTGTTGGTATAGTCTGAATGATTATTAAAGGGACGTTTTCATCTGCAGCACCATCTAAACTTTACACAGACATAAACATGCAGCGAATAAATAGATTTTCAATCAGTCTTTTGCACCAAATAGTTAAAAAAACATAAACACATTTCTCGTACATGGAAAAACCTTACGAAAACCTTATGTAATAGCGGAAAGTACAGTAGCGTCAGTAAGAAAGAATTTCAGTATTCAGTTATGCCGCATGAACTGATCAGTACATTATTGCGAGAGGATTATGTACTGATTGCAAAACCTATTGCGAGGTAACACAAAAAGTATTGTGAGGGAACACAAAAGTTCTACCTTCCTCTCTCTACTAGGAAGGTAAAGAGAGACAACAAGTTACAGTTGGGTGTAAAACGATTTACACCCAATCCCATGTGATCACCCATGTGATTATGGGCGTCCCCAGTGACACCCATAATCACATCCATCCCAAGCTAAAAGGTACATTTCATGTTCTGAACAATATTGTGTAAATTGGTATGTTATGATGAGATCTTTCCAGTTTCATGTATAAGATGAAAAAAATAAAAAGGCTGGTAATTAAAGGAAAGAAAAGCATTATTACTTTTTGTAGGAGTAAGAAGAGCCTAAGAGATACTTATAATTTTGCATGTTGTGATTTAATGTTGATTATGTTTTAAGAATTGTGATGATTATGAAATATTCATAAAAGATAAGAATAAAGAGTCCGGTTATAAGATGTATAAAATGTATTACATTCTAACATTAGTGCTGTAAGTAGGCCAGCGGTAAAAGTCAGTTAAGGGTCAAGACAGAACGAAGAAAATTGAAAGTGAACAAAGAAGGAACAAAGAAGCAGAACTTAAAACTTGAGCAAGAGAAATTTGGAGTATTAACTCCAGATGGCCACCGAGTACCAGAAAGGGAGAAGTGAGTCACTAAAGGTGTTGACTAGTACTGTAGGAAGAGAAAGATAAAGAAAACGTTTAGTACCTGATGGAGCAGTTGAAGTCAACTTGTGATGCAGATAGAAGACCTACAGAGGACCGCATCGTAGAGTCACGGAAAGACAAAGACTTTGCACAGCTTGAAAGGGGAGAAGCCAACAGCCTTTGCACATGGTTCCTGATTAGACTCCCGTCCTCGACTCCCCTATAGAGATCTCTACTTGCTGTAACTGACGTGGTTGATGGACAAGAATTACACAGCAGAGAAGAAGCTGAACAGTTCGGAGGACAACAAGATACATCTCACATCCATCCAGAGGAAGACTCTGCAGTGAAGAAGCAAGTTTCTGTCCAAAGACTTCTTGTTCACCTGTTGCCGAGATCAAGTACCATCTGGGTATGAGTTGAACTGTTCCCCAAACCTTCTCTTAGTAAATTAGCAACAGAGATTAGGGAAAGGTAATAGATCGAGTAAATGCAATTCTGAATTTGTTTTGGATCTGATATCTGATATTGATTGTAGTTTCTATGAAGTTGCGTAACCCTGCTGAAAAGCTTGGTTAATAAAGAAGAATTCAAAATTCTGGATGAGTTGTGGGCAATCAAATTAATTGAGTTATCTTAGTAGAATTCTGTTAATGATTGTAAAAATCAATGATGCATGGTTCAAGAATTGTGGATGTTTTTAAGGGTTACCTTAGCTGATCTTAAACAACACCCTTGGAGCTTATGTTGAGCTACTAAAATTAATCTAGCCTAATAACAAGCGTTCGTTGTGTTGTGAAAACTGGCACAAATAGGTGAGATTTATCCAGGTCGTTGCAGAAAACGGATTATGAAATCCTAGGAGACATAAGTAACCTTGTATTTTGATTTATTGATGATTATAAAATGTAATGAGTGATAATGATAATTAATTAATGATTAATCAAATATAAAATAATTATGAATTAAGATTGACGTTGTTTTAATGGGGATTATATAAAAAATAAGCATGTATCTGAGTTAATAACTGATTCAATGAAGGATTAAAGTAAGAAACCATTGTTTACGATGAATTGTGAAGAACATACAGCTCATACAGCGCTGTCACTAGAGTCACTATGAAACTGTGAGTATGTAAGTCATGCTAATATAATTAGATCGAGGTTTCAGGGCCTGTGTAGAGTCAAGAGTGGAACAGGAAGTCAGGAGAACTCCAAAAAGAGGAACCAGACAGAAATGCAACCAGATGGCGAGCTGACAAACAACAAAAAGGAAAGTGAGCCAGACGTTGACCGGGCTGGAAGGGTTGGGTACTTTCCACAGGCAGAGCTCAAATGTTCAAGAAGTCATGTAGGCTAATACACAACCATGGTCTGAGAAAGTATAAAAACCCCTGAAAAGAGGAACCAAGCAGTTTTTTTAGTCCCCGGAGCTGCAGTCAAGCCAACACGAAAATGCAGACAGAAGATCAGCAGAGGACCACACCCTGGAACCACAGGGAGATAAAGACTCTGCACTGCTAGAAGGGGACAAGACCAGTCAGCCCTCATCCCTGGTTCCTGATTAGACTGCTGGTCTGCGCTCAACCCAAGGAAATCCTTTTCTTGTGACGATTGTGCAACAGACTTGGCGAATGGACAAAGATCACTGAGTGACGAAGAACTGAGTCTTCGGAAGACTACAACCAGTTCTGCTTTGCTTCTATTCAGAAGAGGATTTTGCCGTACAAAGACAAGACTCAAACCAAGGACACCAAAACCTTATGTTGCCGAGATCATCTACCATCTGGGTATGAGCTGAACTGCACCCCAAAGCCTCGCTCAATTATTTAGTGACACAGTTTAGGGTAAGGTGATAGGAAAGAAGGAGTGTGATTTTAATATTTTTATGCTAAATATAAATCTAGCAGGATCATTAATTTCATTAAGATCATTAAATAAAATGGCATATTTATTTAATGCTAAATAAATATCCATTAAAATTCTAATAAGACTTGTGGAGAGTCAAATTAATCGAGTCAATTACTGAGTATAGTTCTTCTAATTAATGTAAAACCCATGAGCATGATTCTAGAAATGTGGTGATTTCAGATGTTTCTTTAGTGTTTATAAAACAATGACCTTGTATGTGGTAAGTATTGTCGTGAAAACTGGTAAAGGTTGATGTGATCTTTCCAGGTACGCAGAAAACAGATCATTAAAGGCCTGGAGAAAATAAGTAATCTTGTTTTTGATTTATAAATGATTATGATATGTATTATGAAAACCATTATAAAATGTATAACCTTTTGCTGAATGTATACTATGAATGTTCTACGTAAGGATGATTGCTGATGATTTACGATGATTTAAAAACGAGCATTGAAACGATAAAATGATGAAATGATTAACAAGTGAATGAAATAAAGTTAATGATTTTAAAATCCAGTTTAGATAAATATTGAAAAAGGTAATGATGGACTAATCAGTTTAAACATGATCATGTTCGATTCCTACAATGATTGTACAGTGTATTGACTTATGCTTGAACTAACTATGTTTCCCGTGAGAATGTAAGCGATTCATGATTCTCAGAACTGTGTTGTAACCAGAATAGACGTCAGAGTCAGCAGGGCGTAGATTGAGGGAGTGCAAAACAGGAAACGAATAGAGGAACTAAGTCCAGATGGTCAGGAGAAAAACAACAAGAAAGAGAGAAAAGTAGATGGAGCAAGATGAGGTATTGCCTAGTATTGAGTCTCCACCCTGACCCTGGAGACTTTGACTAATGGAGCAAGATGAGGTATTACCTAGTATTGAGTCTCCACCCTGGCCATAGAGACATTGACTAATGTTGAGAGTCCACCCAATGTTAGTCACCCTGACATCAGTGCTAAAGTAATCACGTACACCACCCTACATACACATCCATGGAGTAAGAAAGTATAAAAACCCATGGACAGAGGAAGCAGGTTGTTCTATTTCCCCCGTGCCGGAGCATCGACAACAATTCAGCAGATCGAGAAGCAGAGGACCGCACCCTGGAACCAAACGGGAGTAAAGACTTCGCACTTCTAGATGGGGATAGAATCAACTGGCCCTTGATCCTGGTTCCTGATCCGACCGGTGTTCTGCTCTCTACCCAAAGATCTTGGTAGCTGTAACGGACTTGGTAGATGGACAAAGATCATTAGAAGAAAAGAACTGTGTTTTAAAGGACAACAACTGGTTCAACTTTATTTCCATTTCAAGGAGGATTTTGCCCAATAAAGTCAAGACCTCAACCAAGGACTGTTCCATCTTCTGTTCACCAAGATTATTCACCATCTGAGTATGAGTTGAACTGCATCCCAAAGCCTCTCTTAGTTGAATTAGCAACACAGTTTAGGGAAAAATGATAGGAAGTAGTGAGTTGGATTTTTATTATTCTTATGTGAAATTTCTTATTCTTGTACTGATTGAATTTGCTGTTGCTTGCCCCTGCTAAAGCTTACTAAATAAAGATTATTAAAATTCTAATTGAGATTGTGGACAGTAAAATTAATCGAGTTATTCACTGAGCACGGTTCTTCTTTTTGTAGTAAAATTAATGAGTGTGATTCCCAAAATTTGATGGTCTCAGAAGTCTCTTTAGTGTTAATAGAAATAATGACCTTGGGGTTCGCGCCGAGCCACTAAATGTGATCTAGT
>CAEGAE010101020.1:0-20255 GCA_903067095.1 Girardinus metallicus | reverse complement strand
TGCTTGAGGAAGGAGCGGTAGAGAACGGCTGGCCGAAATTAGCGTTCATAAATCGGATTAGCATTGAGCTAAAAGCAGCTAACACCGTGTAGCTCCAATATCCAACTTGAAGCTAACGTCAACGCATGCGCGATCTGATCACCAAATTATGCCCCGCCTCTTCCGTGACAGGTCACACATACAAAAGGTGAGTCTATATTTTATTAGTTTATATGTGCAATCTTAGTCTTTTATGTATGCATGTGAGAAAAAAAATTGTATGTGATATTTTATTAGTGTGTATGCAGGTTACAAAAATTGTATATGTGTTTGACATTTAAATAGTATACATGTGCAATTTTAATATTTTGTATTTTAATATTTTATTTTATAAAATTTTTTATGCGATTACTCGATTAAACGTAAGAATAATCGATAGATTACTCGATTACTAAAATATTCATTGACAACAGCCCTACTAGAGGTCTGGAGAGGTAACAATAACGATTTTTATATTTCTTAACCATTTTTACTTCCTCAAATGTCTTTTCAAAATGTTTAAGAAGGTTCAGCCCTCCTAACAGCAAATGACTACAAAAGAGAAAGATGAGGATTGTGGGATATGAAAGGGCAATAATAGGTACTTGCATTTCGCTGCACCTCTGCTTCTTGGGTCTCATTAAAGCTATAGCTGCCTATAAAATGATTCAGACTGTAAATTTCTATGTTAGGAAAAGTCAATCTGTGTGCACAGAAACTCTGGGTCTTAGCTTTCTTTTTATGCTGGTTGAAGTAGAACACTGGAGCTGACACTCTTACAAAGGAAATGATAAAGAGGCTAAATTTCACATCTTGAGGGTCATATACTCTATGTATTGTTGAACATGAAAAATTAAATATTCAGAAAGGTATGTTCTACATGTTAACTGTACGATTTTACAGGATTTTGAAAGAAATTGGATTATTGAAGTGTGTACAAATATGAGATGCCTGATGAACTTAACATTTATCTGTACTTGGCCTCACAAGTAGTATATATTATGTCTACATATAGGTTATGCATATAGGTTATTCTTTTTTTTTATGGACCTCACATGCAAGTTAATTGCTCAAGAGTTAAGTGGATTATAGGAAAAATATTTAGTTTTTGTTGGCTGCACTGTGAGGCCTGAAGGCCGAGTCGTATAGTTTTGGATGTGAGAGAGATTATTTTAGGTTCTGCATTTATCCTTGTTGGTGAAAAATGAAGAGCCTGAATGGTGTGTCAGTGGGATACAGATGAGTCTTTCTGCAGTCCAGTCTATCTGTTGCAGGGCTCTGATATCAGTTTTGAGCAAGGAATTGAATAAAAAAAAAGATTCCTCTCCAACTCTCACAGCAACCGTGAAATGTTCTGAAAATAACTCACTGTCTATGCAATTTCCATCTAGTAAACTTAAAATTCTCAGCAGAAAATGATATACAGACATTCAGTCTGTACACACTAATATGCTAATGAAAAGCAACAAAAGGCTAATTAAATGATACATTTTGTATTGCAAAACATAAAAGATGCCATAAGAAGCACATGATTCATACAATATAGAAAATGTTCTTGCACAATGAAACAAAAATAAGTAGGTAAGCAGCTTTTTGATAGTTTTTTTACTTATGCTACAGAGTGTAAAAATACTATTTGTTTATAAAGTTGTCTATTAAAAATCTTTTCTCTGATCAGTTAAGTGTTGGTCTATCAATTTTTTGCTGCAGTAAAACGTGATTGCACTCTTGTGAATTTAAGGCGTTATATTTACCAGCTCATCTGCTGTGGTGAAAAAGTTACTCTGTGATAGCATTAATTTCTGAAGCTGTCGTATGAATTAGTAAAGTGAAAAGAGCAACAATTATCTCAGCATGAGAGCAAAGAAAGCATGAGACTAAAATATATGCATTAAGTAAAGTACTTGGCTTGAATATACTTAGTCATAGTTGCTGCTTATGACTTACTGTTTTTTCTATTAGGAAGTGTGAATTAATTGGAGAGTTGGAGATTTTAAACACAACATTAAAAGCAGAAATCCAGAGTCTTTGCATCAAGATTGATATAATTGTTTTTTCTCATATTGTTCTTTTCAAGAAAAAAAAATCTGCTAACCCTACATGAATTTAGCTCTGACCTGATCTTCATCTTGTTTTGATTTTGTGCTCTGCTTACTGTAAATAAATTGAACCGAGTTTTTGCAGCCAGTGACTCATCCACTTATGTACTGAATGTAAAAATAAGGGCACGCTTACTTTTTGTTGTATTCATGTTTCCTTTTTGTTACCTGACATCTATGCACTGTTGTATTGTGGAAAACCCTGTCTTGAAAATCTGTTTTCACCCAATGAGGTGAGAGATGTGATTTTCATCAGTGTTGCTGCTTTTAATGTACTTTGCTCTAAAATCTCCTCCATCTGTTGCGACTTTTTTGCAAATGTATTTGCTTCATTTGTCCACTGGATTCATGAAGGAGTTTCCTATAAATATGTTTCCCTAAAAGCCTGTGTAATGTGAAATTTAAAGTTGGGTAAACTGCACTAAAGCAACGACTATTTACTCGGTAGAGCAGATCTGTCTTTGAAAGAAATCCCAGACACTTGGGTTTGCACAAAGCAGAAGAAAAAGCTTAATAAGTTTGCCCCTTAGATTAACTGATTTGAAATTTAGCAGTGTCAGATTGTTACTTATTTTCTGAATATTTACATTGATTGTGATTCAGATTAATGTTCGGGCCTGTTGACTTATGGGATGACAGGAGATTAACCAAAAATAGCTTTGATTTGCCACCTGGTTGGGGATACAATTAGTTTTCAAGGCAGGAACCAAATGTTGCCATAGTTCATGCAAACTGACAAATGGTCAAATGGCTTCAAATCTGATTTATGGTGAGGGGTTAAAATTAAAACTACAGATGTTTGTGCATTGGCCAAGCTTAGTGTGCAAAGATTTTCAGTTTAAGCGAGCGCTTTATCTATGAATGCCTTATTTTGTGTTGATGCAATTAAAATGTGAGGTAAAACTAACACATCTTAGATTAGCTTAGATGGTAACGTTTTTTCCTTCATGATTTTATCTGACTTTTAAGATTTAAGACTTAAGCATTTCTGTTAATATTTTTAGCTTAGTACAGATTAATGTTAAACATGCAGTGTTGTACAACTTTAATTTACTTCTCAATGTGAATTTTGTTGACCCAGATTTTGGTTTTGATAGTGTATGAAGTTTTATTTTGCTGTTCTTTTGTCACACCCTCTTTTTAGACTTTTAGCCAGTTACCTTTCTTATTTCTTTTCCCTCAGTAGTCAGTTCTGCTTTTCTCATCCCTCCTCTGCTTTAATTTCAGTCTCTCTCTCTCTCCCATCTCTACTGGGCTGGTGGGCTGGAGCAGAACAAAAAAATTGGATCTCTTTTTATTTCCCAAAGTGGTCTTTGTTTAACAATATTAGAACACCTTTTGGTCTTTGTTTTTAGCTGACCAAATTTCATTAGACTGACTGCCACCAACAAAGTGAATGTGAATTGGGATTAACCTTGTGATCTCCTGTCTTTTCCTGGCAGTAAGATTATGAAGCCATTTCATATTTCAATAGCATCAAATCGCATGAAGCTTTGTCTTCATCGTTCTCACCCTCACATTCAGTTCCATCATCTGTATCTGTATATGTTCTTTACTTTTTGTTTAAAAAGCTCAACAGTGCACTGATTTTTAAAATCTACTTTTATCACTTTCCAAAAAATGAGGGCAGGATATTTCTGTTATTAGCAGTAAACTACGTATAACTTTGTCTTTGTATGTTTTGGGGAGCAACATTTTAAGGGGAGGGGAAGTTGAGCCTTTTAATCAGGTTCATGCTGACCATTTAATGCACTTCTACACATTCAGACACCAATATGCACAGCATTGGGCAACTTGGAGTTAAGTGCCTTTCCCAAAGGCAGACTGGAATCAAATTCACATTCTTCTGATTGTAAGAAAAGTGTTCATCTCACAGAACCTCAGGCACCACGAAGTTCTTTTGTATTGACAAGTTAACATTTAGCTTTGTTAATGGGTTCATTTATTATGTCAGTTAAAAAAAATCGCCTTTACAGTTGGTTAAATGCTTGCACTGCTGCCACATTTCTCTATGTTGTCATGTATGCTGGTGTTTTAAGAAGCACCTGGATCAAAGCATAAGGGAATAGAAGTATTGCAGAACATCAGATTCTGTCACATCTATGAAATCGACACTTTTTAAGTGATTCGGTTGTGAAACGTTTGTGTACACTGGGAATTCAGCATTCAGTGTTCTGCTGCATCATGATTGAGTGCATTACTTTTCCATGACATCATTGTCTCGTTTTATTTAATTTCTGTCAAATTATGGGAGCCACTGACCCTGTGTGAAGGATATTTTAGGGTTCTATGAATGCCCCCAAGCAGTCAGATAATTATTAACCAAAGGAATCAGAGAATAAGTGATGGTAGTTGAGCTGTAGTTGTGTTGATTCTTAATATGTACTGTAAATGTTGTCTGAAAGAGCTGCGAGGCTAATCTGGTTGAATATTTAGACATTTCCAAAAAAAAAGCTGTGGCTGGTTTATTAAATGATAAAATTATGTATGGTACATTGTTAAATTTAGCATAAATAAGTAGATATGCAAGCATTATTTTCCATCTCTTTAAACAAAAAGCTGATAGTCAATAGAGCGATGGGACTATTAGAAACATTGTGTTATGAAGTACAGGTCATATTAAATGTCAGTAAGTGACATTTAATGTGTCATTTACTGACATTGATGTTACTCTATCAAAACATAATCATAATACACTAATCATTATTTTAGAAGGGCATTGCTAATGTGCCAATCTGAATGCACTAATAAAAGAAAGATTGACAGCATTGTGAAATCCTCTTGGTGTCACTGGTAAAGCGCACAAAGGTCCAGTCACTGTAAAGCCGCCTTACAGTGTTGCCTTGCTGTGAAGCTCCATGTTCTGTGGCGCTGATGTGGATGGATAACAGATTGACGGAGCACACTGCAGAGGGCTTACAGTTACAGAACCTTATGGCCCCTAACCCACTTTTTGCGCTCACACACCCCTACACACACACACACACGCCAGCTGAGAGAGATTAGCACGTTTTTGAGCTTTAGAAATAATGACCACCGTCAAGGCATGATGGGGAGGGGAGACTTTGAGGAAATTCAGTTCCAGTTAAAAAGAGGAATGAAGAGATTTACAGTGGAGTAAACCTTTTTGTGATCCTTTTTTCTTTGTGTAGCAGTATCCTTTGATCTCGTACGGCTTTTTTGTTTCTTTTTCCGACACTTTGTTAATGCAGCATGGCGTAGGCAAAGATCTGGTGCTCAGCATGGAAAGCAAAACTGAATGCAAAGTTTTCCGTTTATGCTAATATATTTTAGACCTACTTTGAAAAAATTGATAACCAATGCACAGCATCATTTTGTCTCTCTCTATTCTTCTTAACAGAAGCAATGTTTAATCCCTTTGGAGGAGGGGATAGTGCGTTGAATACACATAAAAATACAAAACATCAGTGTTGGGACAAAAAAACCTGAAAATTCTTCAGAAAGCCTAGTTTCATCTGGTTTACTGCATAAGAAAGCAACAAAATAAAATAATAATAAAAATTTAAGTGGAGATTGTAATCTTCTTTTGGGATTACAAACCTATGCAGGGTTTAGGTTTATAATGAAGTTGTTCATGTCAAAATTGCTCTTTCAATGTAGTTTCTTTTGTTCTGTAGTTTTAATATTAAACTTATGCACCAAGTTTGTGTTTACAAACACTGGACCCTGAACATTATAGCCAATATTTTAATTCTAGCCTTTCCTGCATTGAGACCTAATTGACATTTTTGGATAGTAGACAGGTGGGGTGCGAAAGGGAAGCATTATATATATATTATATTATATAATATATGCTGCCATTTTATGGCACTATTAAGTAACTATACTTACCTTCAGTTGTTATAAAAATTCTGTAAAATTGTTATATTCCATATAACAATTTTAAAGAAATTTGACTTTGCATCATAGAAGTATCTAATCTCTTGAAATTGATCTCTGTCTCTTTAAGAACCTCTTTGACCCCCTTCAATATCCCATCAAAAGAATCCTATGCATAAAAAATAAAAAAAATATTTAACAATCTGACTGAAAAAGTGATGGAGGAAAATTATCTGAAGTTATTGCTACAAGGCACAAAATCTGCCATTTTACTGTCATTTTGGAACATACATCTTAATCTATAAGTGTATTGTGTTAATGGTAATATTTAGAAGCTGTTGCATGTACAAAAGTTTATTATGATTTTATTGTTTTTTTTAACATGACTTGTACTACTTTAAAGATCTGTCAAAAAGAAAGTATAGGAACATTTTACTGATTATATTTCAGTGTCTTCCGTGTGGCTGCTGCTATGTGACTGAAAGAGGCTTGACGTGACCTTACCAGGCCATGATTTCACTACGCATCCTCATCCTGGTTGACCTTTTAAGCCACTTAACATTAACCAGCGACACTCTGTGTCGGCTCCAGTTGTATTTAATCAACTTTTAAGTCCGTAAATGTAATTGTGACGTGAATTTTTTTCCACACTGTGGTTAGGCAGCTTATTTTTTTTTCACTCACAATGATCATCTTGTGTCTTTGACCCAACCTCAACCCCAGTTCTGTAATTTTTCATTAATCTCCTTTTTACTCTCTACAATTCAGTTTACCAGAGAAAAACTCATCCTTTCGTCAGAAAGGGAAAATCTTTAAGCCTAATCGCTGTTATCGCCTTAAATCAAGTTAACTGTAGTAGGTAAAGAGAAAGCTGAAGTCTAAAAGAAACTCTTTCTGTTTAATCTAATTATTGGTAAATGGTAAATAGACTGAACTTATATAGCGCTTTTTCCGATCATTTCTGACCACTCAAAGCGCTTAAGCTCTTTTGAAGTCCGACACTGAAGAATGTCATTGGCAATAAAAATTATCCTGGCCTGCACTTTTGTGACCTTATCTGCTCCCAGTCAGAGAGTTTTGTCTAATCAATGGCACTCAGATCAGTCAGTTTAATGTGTGCAGAAGCACAGCTTAGCAGACATTTACAGTGATACATCACAAAAATATGATCAATATGAGGTTTCCATTGCTGGAGGCTCAGGTCAGATCAGTCCTTGTTCAAACATGCTGTCAGCGGGAAAGTTTTCACCCCTGGGCGAAGCGTGCCATTTGGGATGCTGCTTTGGCTGGCTCTCATTGTTCAGAGGTCATTTTGCTGGGTATTATAAATGTAAAATTGTCATACATGCAAATTAGAAACAGAGCACTATCCAGTACAAGAATACAGATATCAGTGAAAAAATGACAAAGAAACTCAGAAACACTAAATGGGAAGAAAAGGTCAAGAGAAAACATGGAAATAACTAGAACTAACATTAGAAAACAAGAATCTAACACAAAAAGCTAAAAAACATTAATCATTAATTAATAAAAATACAAACCCATCATTCTTTATGGTCATATCCGTGAGCTTAGGTTCACAGTCAAGTGTTAGTACATTTTTAGTTTGGCCATACTCTTTCCATGTTCAGATAACAGTTTTTTTTTTTTTTTTTGTGTAACAGCTTTTATTTTAAGCTGTGGCAAAAAATATTGAAACAACGGCAGAACGAGTGGAAAGTTATTCAGCAGTGAGCTGTGAGCTAGCTTTAAGCCCTGGTCTTTTATAATGATTTTTTTAAGGCTCAATAAATCAGTATGTTGGTCATAAGTTCAGCTCCACAGCAAAATAAAGAAAACACTTGGGACAGATGAGAGCTGTGGTGTGAACCGAGGGAGGAGCAAACAAACTCAACGGATTGATTATAGGATGTGCCGAAGCACCACAAAATTGTGCAAGCTGGTTTAGCTGTTAAGTCTGGATTTGAGCATCTTCAATAAGTGAATATTAAGCAAATTATTGATCAAAATTTGTTGAATGTGGAGTGCTACATATTCCTGTATTTTATCAGTTTTTGTCCTAAATATATTTATTAATTATCTAAACACAGTAAACCTCACCTCTAAATTAAAAGAAGTACCCAAACTAAACTTAAATAGTTTTGCATTTATCCAGTTAATCAAGATAATTTAAAATAATAATAATAATGAGATTGCTAGTGTGTTTTTAATAATTGGTTACATTTGAAAACAGGTAACTGTACTTATTAATTTTAATCACATGCAAATTCTTACCACCTTTTTTTCCCTTTTGTAAGGTTTTTCATGTTTTGCTTTGATTCCGTCTCGTGTTGCATTTATTTCCTTTCAGATTTTGCTTTCAGCCTTATTTCAGCTGTATGTTTTCATAACAAGTCCTCCAAGCTTTTCTTTCCGTATGACATTACTGTTTTAAACTCAGAGGGCATTCAATTAGCTCAATTACGTCAGCAAAAATACACATGATTTACCCTCTCGTTGGCCACCAAACCCCGTTCTTCTCTCTCTCTTCCCTTTTTTGTAGCGTATGTGAGCTATATTGCTCACATGCTCTATATGTCTTCGCTTCTGAATTCAGAGTCACTGTAGGGAAAAAGAGAGGGAATGAGTGATAAATTCTCAGAGGGAGAAAATATAAAGCCTATATAATCTTAAATGAGAAATACAAAGTATAGATGACTCATCTTCAGAGTATCGTTCTTTTCCCTCTTATTTATGTTCTTCATACTACAGAATATTTTTTTTTTCCTTTAATCCTGGTTTTAACAGATTTTTTTTGTATCTGATTTTTAGCTTATGTGCTTATTCACTAATCTCTGTATGACCCTGTTATTTCTTTTGTTATATTTCCTGGATCCATTCCAAAATCTTTTGAACAAAACTCCCAGTTTCAGACAACTCAGTAACTTCATGCAATTTATCGATTATCCCAACTGAATCCAGTACCACAAGATTATTGTTTTATTTAAAGTTACATGTGTTTGTTGCGCAGGCCTGGATACAAATTTCACCATTAATAACCCTTTTTTATTTTCCACTATATCTGAGAATATGGTTTGAATTTCCAAGTTGTTGTATTTCTTTAACTTTTCTCAGTCGAGCATTCAGTTTCTTTTTGGTGCATTCATCTGTGTGTTTCAAAATGTTTATAGGAAGATTTGTTTTGTCGCTGAAACAGAAGCTACCTTGAACAGTTTTGAATTCATCAGAAAACCTGTCAGTCTGACTCAGACGTTGGTTTTTACATACATGATTAATGTGTTTTAGCCTGAAGGATGCTGAGCAGCTTGTGTTTTATTTATTGTTACTGTCTGCATTGTTTTGTCCTTTTTTAGTTTCTTTTTTTTTTTTAAAGAAGGTTATTTCAGGGGAACTTCTGCAGATGCAGAGTGTGTGTTTACAAGAACATAAGTTACATTGTGATTCACACAAAAAGCAAAAAAAATTCAGATGTAGATGCGCTCAGACGTCTTCAAAACAAACAAAGACGCACAAATAGAGAATATCGCATAAGACTGAACAGATGCTTAGTCACATCCCCATACAAGCCCACTCTGTGTCCTCTTTTCTGTATGGATATATGAATAAAACCAGCATGAATACAGACAAACAGACATTAGCATTACAAGACAGACATAGAAAGCTGGTGAATATGTATGTTTTTGCTGCCTGTGTTCTGTCAATGCAAGAACAAGAACAGACTCAGCAATAAAATACTGCTGCAGAAATAACCACAGAAGCAAATGGAGACAGATGCAGTCTTTATAGATTTTCTGACTGTACCGGATGTTCAGATGTTTGAGTTGGTAAAGTATGGGTTCATCTCAGCAGCGAATCCGTTTTTGTTTCATTTTTTAAATTAACTTATTAAGTTAATAAATTAGCCATTCAATGGCATGCCAGTATATTGAGATGCACCTGTAAGTATTTGGCTGGAATAATGACTTTATGTTGTGTTGTGGGATTTTCTGTTATCAAGGAAGAAGAGTCTTTTTCAATAACTAGAGAAGGATTAATCATTGTCTTTTTTTCCCCCTTTATTCAAAGGTTAAAAGCATTTGAATACCCATCTCTGAACTCAGTCAGGAGAAGAGCCCCGAACAACACACATTACATGATTGTATGGTCACTGTTAAAAAAGATACAGCCCAAGTCTGAACCTATCTCCGTTACTAGGCAGACTACAGAGCCACATCATTGTCCTCACTCATGCAAACTGCCTCTTGCCTCATTGGAGGCAACAATTCGATTTGACTTTTGTTGAAAAATCCACACCCAACATGAATGGCAGGAAACGAGAGCTGACAAGGAGTCTCAACAAAAACCTCTAATTCTCCCTTCTTTGCAACAATAACTCATAGTTACAAGCTCTATTTCCCTTACACAGTGACAAAACATTAAAGAAAAACAATCATATACATACAGCTCTATCAATCCAAACTTACATGAGTTAGAATTAAAATTTCTATCAGAGCTGTAAACCTGATCTAACACAGATGTCAAACTGGCCTTACATGTTGCAGTTAAGATGAAACAGAGAAATAAATGTTAAAATAATGCCTTCTTAACTATGTGGAGATATGTGGCTACAGAAAATTATTCCCACTGCCTGAGAACTGCCACTGACGGTTCAGACTTTAGTTCACCTTCTGAGACCTTCCTACTGGGATTTCCATACAGTTTGAGGCGATACAAACAGACGGACACTACCTGGCCAAAAAAAAAGAAAGTTGCCACCAAGAAAAAGGTCACACTCTCTAACAGTTGCCAAAGCGGTTGGACTACCTAGCTTTCATTACAACATCCACTGTGGCATTGATTTGATCAGCTTTTGGCAATGTCACAAATGTATTTCCATCCACTGTTCATCGATTTTCATTTTTCACTGAGAAGCTGCTCATAGCATCAGTAGAGGTTAAATAACTTGTTGCCAGCTGAAAGATAATTGCCCATAGAGTAATTATCCAATATGATGCTCAGTTAAATCCAGATGACAACCTTGTGTTTTGGCCAGGCAGTATATTTGTCTATGAGATGAAATACCTTTATAAATCCTTCAACATTTATAATGTTGGCTGAAGAGCTCAGAGTTCCTGTTCTCCACAAAGTCAGAACTTTTTATATATATATATATATATAAGACTAGATTAGGTGTGTGACAATCAATTTGTTTTATTTCACCCCCTAAGTGTATGTGGGATTAATTGACATGATCATGCTTTTGTGCATATGAAGGAATTTTTCAAATCAGAGACAGTGAATCTGTTGTCATTATCTGAAGGCTTACCGTCTCAGGCTTTAAAAAGAAACCCTGCTTTAATTCAAATATAAAGAGCAATAGAGAGAAACTGAATCCCTCATTCAAGACGAGCAGTGATTCCCTCTGTGAACTCAAATGTTTTACAGCCTCTCTGTTTGTTTCTCTTCGCCCAAAGTTCTCTGGGCGAGCCTCTTACTAGTAGTGAGAGAAGTTGTTTAAATATTAATATCTGTGTCAGCTGTGACTCTAAACCAGAAGCTGAACATTGAAAACAATCATTTGTGGAGTTTTAATTTATTCCCTCTGTAAATTTGTCTCTCTTCATGTTTCTTTAAAATTTTACATATCATTCAAAAATATTAATTCCTTCATATCCGACCTGGAACACATTCCAAAAAGCAACATTAGTCAAGTCGTTTTGGCTTTAAGGATACTGTGAGTTGAAGCATTTTTTTTGCTGTGGTTTTCTTTCATCTTATTAACATGTTGAGGCTTCAGGCAGCCTGATGCAGTGTCCTCTTGTTTTTGTGATGTGTGCATAATGGGCTTCTGTGCTGCTGTGATGGATAACGTGTGGACTTTCTTGGAAATGTATCTTTGGTGCAAGGTATGTTCTAAAATCTCTGTGTACTTTCTACATGAGTACTTCCATCACACAAGTCAAAATGACCTTTTCCAGTGGCGCTAATACAATCTCTTACCGTCACAGAGCCCAGCTTTTGGCTTTCTCTCTTGTTTTTTCTTTTTTCTGCTGCAGTCTGAATGGTCCTGTCTGTCTTTATGGGAACACATTGAATCCAATTTTTCTAAAAATATAAAGAGCTACTCAGTTTGGCATAATTCTCATTTTTACTGTGTGTGAGCTCATTTCAGATGCCTGTGAGCTCTGGGAAAACTTTGAATTTACAGCTTTTTAAATTAAGAAATGTGTGAAAATGTAGATCCACATTATAGAGCTTGGTGAAGGTTTCTTTGAATAATGTCGCTGATGTTTAAAAAGCAAATCTGAATTTCTAGTAATTTGAGTAATTCTCTCTGATTTCTTCAATAATTCCCCCAGGCTGGTTTTATTTATTTGGCATTTTGGGACACATTTAATAAATGTTGTAGTACATTTGTCATTAAATTATAAATGTTTTCTTGAAAATTTGGCTTCGTTGCCTTCAGCTCAAAGTTTTTTCTGCATCCTATACGCGAAGAGGTCTATCTGTAAATTACTAAATCAATAAGAACAATACAATATGTCAAAGATGCAGCACAGAGAATTACCTTCTAAGACCCAAACGACTACAGTTGCTGTCACTGTAATGGTCTAGTTTTATTGTGACGATGTTATTTTGGGAGAAGGTTAGCATGTAGCATCTTAGACTGCAACTGTGGCTGCAAGAATCTGTGGCACTGTGTATAAATAAACATGTTGCATCACTGTAAAATGAAGCTGTCCTGTGGTTGCATAAGCCCTGACCTCACAGAGCTCTGCAGCAGCTACAAACAAAGATGTGGACATATGGGCACAAGGCTGTAGGTTTTGGTACAGCCTTGTACCAAAACCTTTGGAAAAACTTGATTTTGAAACTGAACGCGATGCTCTGTCATCTGCCCTGTTGTCGATATATAGCCATCAATAAAACAGAAAAAAAAAAACTACCTACTTTTCTTAGATATAAGAGAATTTAGGATTTGAGTCATAATTAGAGTGATGAAACGGCTCATGTAAAATCAACTTTCTAAAATGATTTGCATTGGCAGCTGCTTGATTGAGTCTTGTACCTTCCAGTGTGCTCATTTTCTGCAGCATTTCAATTGAAACTCATTTCGACTGTCTTCTTCTGGGAGCTGCTCTTTGAGAACCCCCTGAACTGTTGCTCACGGAGACGTCTTGCTTTTACCGTTTAGCCTGTTAAAAGCAGAGAGCAGATCTCCAGGCTCATCATGACATCCTGAGGTTTGTGTCCCATCTGTGCCATACAGTTGATCTCAGCTGTATGTGGGTTGGTGTGTGTTGTCTGTGCTGTCGCAGCCACTAATGCCGGTTTGTGGAGTTGGCCTAGTTCTGCTTACTGCAACTGCTGATGCTAAGACACATTTAAATCTGTCCCCTTCAAGCATATTGTCCTTACACAGCCTGTCATATTGTTAACCATTTTATTTTATATTGTGCATCTCATCTTTTTTTAAAATAATATATCTTCAAATGTCCCAGCTAATTAAGAATTTATGTATGAGAACATGGAAAATGAAAATGCATGCTTGACATTTTCTCCCATCTTCTTGTTAGAGATGTTCTGCTTTTTTCTACCTTTATACAATAAGAGAATCTCATCTACTGCAGCAGATGTGAAGCAGCTGCTGCAACTGCAGGGCAAAATCTCAAACTCAGTCCCAAACACTTTCATGCAATCCAGCTGCCAGGGTGCTGAGCATGCTTTGCCTGAGTGTGCCTTGGGCCTTGTGAATGAAATTGCAGTGAAAAGCTGCATGCCTCAATTTGGATGTTTTTTTTTTTTTTTCACAAAGATGACACATATGACAATGTCATGCATGCTCGTTGAAATCTCATTGATGAATGGGAATAGTCCTTCTGTTGCAGTGTTTCTGAATCTGTAAAAAAAAGGAACATAATATCCGCTCCTTAAATAAAAGCCAAGCCCAAGTCCATTGTTTAAAGCATTTTTTCACTTACGCTTGAAATCATTTTGTTATCTTGCAGAGTTTTATCTCATTAAACCAGAGGCGTAAGTGATGTTCATTTCGTCTTCACATCATAGCTGTTTATATTTTTGAGACTGGAAATATTTCCAAACTGCCAATTTTTTTTCTCTGCTTTTATAGAAGGCAAAAAGTGTCAAAGCCTTATTTACATTCAGTCTTTATCAGCAGTGGAAGGTTTGGGCAGCACTGTTACATATGGAGCTACGTATCCTGTGAACTTGTGGATATTGTGACTGTTTAGCTCCTTCCTATTTCAAAGCTCCATTAAGTTATAAAAACTTTTTCTAGCATCTCATTAAAAATGGTTTAGTGTAATATTGGCATGACACAAAAAATATTAGTGATTTTAGAGCCAAAACTTTTTAAAACCCTTGATACCATTAATAGGCCCTCAGTGAGTATTGTCTACAGTCCTTTTTTTATGTGCAGTTGTATCTTGCTATAGGGTTTCCTATTCTCAGTCTTAATTTTTTAATGCATGGCTTTTTTGTTCTTTTTGGAACCTTTTATAAAAATTACAAAAGAAAAGGAATACAAAGCAGTGATGCATGATATGCTTTCAAACATGTTTCCTCAGCATTACACCCCTTATGTTTTTTTTATTATGTGTATGTTTCTTTTATGTCCCGTAAAATTAAGAAGATTTTGTGGCTTCAAATCAGTACATTCAGCTTTTCTGATTTGTTTGGTTTACTCTTGGTGTGGGTGTTTCTGCGAGAACCAAGTTCCATGTTTAACGTTCTTTTCCCTTTTTATTTTGTAGAATTGATGTTCATTCTGCGGAACTACATCTGTTTAATACAGAGAGACACATTAAAGCACACATTGGCTAAGAAAATCTTTTTCTCATCCTTTGTGCATGCGTTTATCCCTTTTCATGTTCTTATGTTACCAGTTCAGTTCAGCAGAGTTAAATCTGTATGAAATATGTTTCTCATACTTGTACTTATTGCAGCATGAAACAGATATAATGCATTATACATAAACACATATTCAGAAAAATGATACATGATGCATATTAGACTCAGTTTGCAGAAAAAAAGAAAATAAATGTAATTATGCTGTATTTTCACGCTTTCATCTAAAAGTCATAAAATTTGTTAAAGTCGCCCAGTACTTAGATGAAGGCTTGTGCAAAGGCTTCTGAATTACAAAATGAAAAGACGTCTAAGAGCTGGTCTCACAGCGCTGTTGCATATCCCCCCCACAGCCTCTCTGAAGACTCTTGACTTTAAAATGCTGTTTAGTTTTCTGATGATATTTCAGATTCACTCCCTATTCATGATTCATGATAGAAAACTATGACATAGAACTTTAGCACAGCTAATGCATACGATAACTGATATTTTCAGTGCTTATAAATTAAACCATGACAAGATTCTTGTCTTCATTAATAATAATTTATAACCATTTTTGCAAAACAATGTATAAAATTTATCCTTATTGATTCAACTGTCTTTGTAATTTTTTGCTGTTAAATATTTCTTGGTTTGTAAAAATACTAAAACATTTTCAAAATGCTTTTGGTGTTCTTTTGTGGACATAGAGAGATACTTATTAGACCTTTTTTCTTTTAGCTATAATAGCTATTCACAAGAAAAAAAAAACTTTTAAAATGAGTGTGCATAAACACTAAAGAAGCCGGTAATTAATAGTTGTTCAGTTACCTCTTTAACCCCGAATCTTTTGCTTTTCTGTGATTTTTTTTAGGAATGCAACACGTGGCAGTTTCTTCCATATGTTATCCTGATATCACTTTTGCAGAGTTTCTTCTCCAGGATGGACAGGAGTTGTGTGACGTTTCCTGAAAGTGTAATAAATCCTAATTCAGAGCAAAATTTGACACATATTACATAATGTCTTATGCAAGGTTATAAAACAGCAGATGGAATCTTGCAGAAAATATGTGCATTTGTCTTAACTTTAATGACTTTATTAACTACAGGCATTTTAGTGTGATGTGTCACTCTTTGCTGCATTTGTTAGAGCACAACAATTGGACTTTATACAATGCTTCAATGTCATATGAGTCATGAATGACTCTCTTTCCCACTTATAAGGCAAATTTAGGTACATTCTGTTCACTGTGTTGTGTATTATGGATAGTTTTGGTCACGACTGCCAACTCAACTTCACACATTTTTAAAATAAAAGTGGAGTCATTTTTGAACTTGGCAAAGATGCAAAGAAGGTGGAAATTAGCATTCATCAAAGCCGACAAGCGTTTTTTCAAATAAGATCAAATTCATTGCATTGGTAATTGTTAATTATTAGCAATTCAACAGTAACTTTAGAATACCAGTTATTAAACTTTACATGAAGACCTTTCTTGTTTCTTGACCATCTCCTCGCTGACCTTTAGAGATCATGTTGCCTCTGTTGGTTGATTATGCCACTTTGTGTTGCTTAACACACACTTTATATGTGTGTGTAGAGGTATAAAGTCAAGGTACTTAAAATGTCAAGTATGAGATGAACCTCAGTTCAATCAATAGAAGAATGTTAAAGGAAATATGTGTGTTTTTCGATCATTTACTTAAAATTCACTGACGGTGCCTGACATTTCCTGATGAATTTAAAAAGTATATATTTATAACTATATCTCCTGTACCTGTTTTTAAATTGTATTTATTCTAATACAAACATTATCGGAACCTTCAAATATGAAAGATTATGGGATGAAGTTCCCCAAAACTAACCAGTTTTTGTGCACTGGTTATTCAAACTTGCATCTAAACCCTCCATTTGTTTTCACCTTACTTTAAAAACTCATACATTACATCCCTTCAGCCTTCGAGAACATTAATTGATTTGACAGTGAAGCAGATTGTCAATTGAATAAATGAGATCCATTGTGCTTGTTTTGAGACTGTATGGAAGAAAGAACCTATCGGCATGCACAGACAAATACAACTGACGTCTGCAGCATGCACTGATGCATACACGCGTGCATACTGCTGGCAGGCAACTATACACACACACACACAAAGGGACCACAGTTGTTTCTATCCTTAAAAAGCTAAAAAAAATAAGAAATACATCCAATATGTTGTAAAGAATATAGACATTGAAGTCAACGTTTGTTGAAACCTGACTTAGATTAACTGCAAGCGCACATATTTCATGGATAAATTGCCAAAGAATAAGTAAATGTCTGTGGTTAAGAACATCATGTTCACCTAGTTTTAGTTTTGAAATTCAGACTTTCCAGTTTCATGCATCCTTCTTATGGCAGTATTTATTGCACTCTTTACATGTGGCCTGAGTGCAGAGTTGAGGTATGGCAGGGTGAGACTGCGGGGGAGTGTCTGACAGCTGACAGACTGACGAGGCCATTGACAATGATGTGACTGACAGTGACGATAATGAGCCACAGTGAACAAATCAAAGACTCACAGAGATAGAGAGGGGAGGCCCTATGATAGAATCCCAAACAGCAGCAATCACACCACGCTGAGCAGCACTAATAAGGCAGACAGAAGGCATTACAGTAACAGAGACAGAATGATGACAGCAGTAGATAGTCAGTTACACGAGCAGAAAAAGTTGCTTTGATTATAGAGATAAAAGTAACAGTGATTCAAAGATGAAGTCTGATTGTTGATAGAAATATTGTCATAAATTGAATATCTTTTACCTAATTTAATATAACACTAAAAGCAACAAGCTGCCAAAGTGAAGATTCGGTTTAATTAATTGTCTGAAAGATTATGCAATACAAACTCCAACATCTAAGTTAAATAAAAATATTGCTCCATTCATTGGAACAAAACCATTTTCTGCTCCTGAATTTAGGTAGATATGAACAGTTTTTACCTGTTGTCCTTGCTTCTGCAAAAGCAGCAGGTAAATAGAAGCAAACAAAGAGGAAAAAACAAGGAACTAGAAAAAAAAAAATATTTTCAGATAGAAATCCAGGTCCTGACAAGAAACAAGCACTCCTCAAAACTTTAAGAATAATGTCTGACTGCATCAATCATGAGTCAAACTCAGAAATGCATTTGTAGATCAATATCCTAAGAGTGATATCGATGATTAGACAATTTCTTTGAGAATATCTTTAGCAAAAATTTAAATCAAACATCACTGTAAGAAAGATCAATTCTACGTCGGGTGACACCCCTACCTTGTTTTTCCTTTGTTTTGCATTAATTTTTGTTGACTTCTAACTGCATGCATTACTGCATAAATGTGGCCATATTGCTTCAGAACAGGTAGAATTGTTTTTTGCCACGTAACATTATTAGTTGAAGATCCTTCTTTGTGTGAGATTTGAGAATCAAAGTGAGATTTACACTGTGGTCAGCACGTTTAGCATGTAAAATATCTAAACAAATTTGCTACTTCGCATCTTTTTTAATGTGTGAGGTGCTAGAAGCAAAGCAAGTAACAACGTAAATAAATGAAATAATGCGGGACATAAACATGGAAGGCATAAACGTCAGTAACACAGAAGATTTGTACACTTGGGTTGATGGAAGCCTGTTAGAGTGGTATCTCATCTCGCTCATAAAATATGCTTTGTCCTTAGTTGATCAGCCTGAGAATGAAATGGAATATGAAAGCATAAAAGATTGTTCCATCTTTTAAGATATCGCAGACACAAAGCCATTTACAGTCAGTTAAACAAAGACAGATGCAGATATGCTGAGTTAAAGTCTTCTCTTGTGGCTTGTACTACATTCAGAGCGCAGACTGCAGCCCAAGATCGCTTCCTCAAACTCTTCTTTCTGAACAAGGGAGAAGCAAGTGGGGCATAATTTTTGTGGGAGTTCCTGCTTAGCAATTTGCCTTCATGTTTTATCCAAAAACATTTTCTTACAGTCCTCTGGAGGTCAGATAATGTTCATGATTTATTTTAGATAACATAAACATTCATTTTTTTGATGTAGTCCTGAAAACCTGAGCTGTCTGTAGATTATATTTGATATATGTATAGAAATTAAGAATGTCTTTTTGTAGCTTATTCTAATATATACTAACCAAATATTGGGCCTATTTCTGGTCTATTATCTCCTTTAATTGTTGAGAACATCCAGGAAAGGTTGATGCAGGATTTCATCTTTAACATTGTAAATTCTGGTCTTTGTAAGTCTGACATCAGGTTCTGTAACATTATCTGTTTTCTACTTCTTTGAAATAGCAAATGCAAAGGACCTTTAATTAACCAAACATTTAACTAAAGATTACAACTGAACCTAAACCAGTCTAAACTTTTGACTTCACCTGGATGAGCCATAACGTTGACTATCGACCTCAGAAATGCAGCAAATCCATCATGATTTGAATAAAAGCTGTTACAGATCACTTTAGGCAACCAAAAGAGTGTGAAGAGATGCGGTGGGAGAAAAAGCCAAGGACAATAGCATTACTATGGTTTTGAGTAGTGTGAGATATTCATCTACCCTGAGGTGATTTATTTATTTTTTTTGCCTCTTCATATTTCAGTCTTGTATTGAGCGACTTATTGTGACTTCAGCTTTGGAATAAGCTCTGACATCTGTTGTTTTCTGGGCACATCAGTGCATCCACGAGGAATATTTACATAAACAGCTCCTAGTATGGGAGTGTCTGCAAACATAGTTCTGTTATTAGGGAACTGAAACTTGACATTGCAATGACAATGTGGGGACAAAGCATTTGTATGAATGGGATGTGTTTCCAACTACACAAAGTCAAATGGACGTCTCCATGATGACTAAAGTTAATCTTTCATGATATTACCTTTGCTCATCAGATCTCTGGTATCTCTACAATGGCTGCAATTGTTACACCTTCATCATCTCTTCAGATTCTCATCTTTCCTTTTATGTCCTTTCCTTTACAGTCATCTGTAATTTCCGAGGCTCAGTGACTCAGGGTTTGGCTCTGGAGGTGGGGGAGACAGTGCAGATCTTGGAAAAATTTGAAGGTAAGACTTTTACATCATAAAAAGCCTTTACATATGTAATAATTCAAAGTTATAAAGCATAACATATACATTAAAATATCTTTTAATATTTTGCAAATATTTAATAACATAAAAGAATAATAACATTTGTGGAATACACAAAAAAGTCACTTTCTCTTGGGGAAAAGCTGAGGGAGGAACTTGGAAAATTTGGTAAAACTTTATTTGACGGGTTGTGAATAAGACTGACATGACACCGTCATAAACATGACATAACGCCTGACATGAACATCAGTAAGTCTTCATGAATATTTATGACTGTTGTCATAAAGTGTCATTTGGTAAATCATGACACTTTTAATACAAAGTTGACATTATTCAAAATGTCTTTGTTATGACAACTTGACATTAACCAAGA
>CAEGAE010101003.1:0-49998 GCA_903067095.1 Girardinus metallicus | reverse complement strand
ATATACATACATATACATATATATATGTTTTTTTTATTATTATTATTATTTTTTTTTTCAAACCACCTGCTCTTACCCACAATCCGACCAGGGATCTGCGGCGGCAGATCCCTGCTGGAACAGCGGGAATTTTTTCAGACCATGTCAGCGTTTTTCTGTTCTTTTCTTTTGAATTATCACAAAAAAAAAAAAAAAAAGCTAAAATAATTTTTGGTTCAGCAATCTTCGCGGATGTTTACCGAGGAAGTTCCATATCTGCAATCGATTCGGTGAAGACCAAAGACGACTGTGTCCTGTACAGACAGTCCTATAGTCATTTTTAGCAATTCGGAGAATTTGTTAAATCATTAAGATTTGGGACTTATTTAGCCTACTTGTTGTAGTGTGTATTTATCATATCCTGTACTTTAGCCAGTGTTTTCTTGCGCAATCACAGCTACGCTGGTGGTTCCTAAAGAGATGCGACGCTGCTGCGCGGCTCTTAATAAATTTTCACAAACAAATATGCCCATTGTGATGTCAGCCTGTCTTAACTGCGATCATTTTCTGCATATTCAAACTGGAGACTAAACGAAAACGTAAAGACATCCAATCATCATCAATCGCGGTAAGCCTGCTTTTTGCGACTTTATCAAATGTAGGCCGCTGGAAACACGTAGAAAGACTTTCCAACTCAAGAAATATAGGCCTACTTATTAGTGAGCCAAATAATAATAAAAACCAGAAGGTACTTTGTTCAGTTTGATTCAAATCTGTCCAGCACTACCTGGAGTGGTACGGCGGCGCAATCGTGTTCCTGTCATGAGCGTGTGTGATGGAGTCATATTGAAAGAGGACAGGAGGATGCGGTGCAGAGTCTGGGGAGGATAGGCTTCCCCTCGGAATGGAAAAGGCGATGAGTGAGGCAGGTCTGGACTCGCTCAGGCCCCCTGGCGCCCTGTGGCACTTCGCTGGGACTACATAAGTGCAATCACACCTGAATGAAGGCTTTCTGTGTTTCCGTGTGTGTTGAACTCCTTCCACTATTTCACTCGACGAAAACTTTGCGTAACAACTACCGCGGTAAAAATGTTATTTATGCACCACCACGGCCTACTTAACAGCCATGTTAAAATAACGATAGCACAGCGTTGGATGTTCTTGGTATGGCTCTTCGCCCAGGGCGTCTTTCTCCAGTAGGCGGCATGCAAAAGAAGTTAGCACTTGCTAGTCAAGCAAATGTTCTGTTGCTTATTGGCACAGTTCATGGGGTGTCTGTCATTGTTGTCCACTGATCATTGCAGGCTGCATTGAAGGTGTTTTCGATTCAAGATTGCAATTGGTACTAAATTAAGCAATTACTTTTTTATATATTTTTTTAGAAATCTAGCGTGTGTATTTAATAATCTGTAGTTCAAAATCTGAAATATATAAACTAGATGGTTCTGTCCTGAACAGACATTTAAAAACTCAGTTTGTGATTGGTGAGAGTTTTTTTTGTTTTGTTTTGTTTTTAAAAAACACAATACTATTAAAGCATCTAGTTACAATAAATAAATACTCATTTTTCAAACTGATTCCAGATTCTTTTAAGCACA
Organism: Girardinus metallicus; assembly: GCA_903067095.1. Lineage (NCBI taxonomy): Eukaryota > Metazoa > Chordata > Actinopteri > Cyprinodontiformes > Poeciliidae > Girardinus > Girardinus metallicus. The sequence goes on along the minus strand of CAEGAE010101003.1, from coordinate 48,421 downwards.
CTCTTGGTTTGTGAACCTTATTAAGAAACTTAGTTTTTCCTCAAAAATAGGTCAATATTTGTCTCAGTCTCAGACACGGGAAGGGGAGCTCAGTGAGAGGAGCAATCACGTAAGAATTACCAATGATGGAAATAGAGCACAGTTTAGTAGGGGTGCACCGATTGCAGTTTTCTGGCTGATCACCGATTACCGATCTGTTAAAAAGCTTAACCTGCCAATTCCGATTTTGGTCGATACCAATTTTTTTGTCTGAAATGCTGCTCAATATAGCAAGAAAATTGTTTAGTTGGTAACAGTGGGGTCACTATTGTTAATCGCAAACATGCAGACATAACTTGATGGGCCGGTCAGTCAATCAAACCTTTCTCACCGGAGAGCAAAAGAGGACAGTGGTTGATTCTTAGATCTTTGCCAAGCTAGATACGATCGGTGGATAGGACCGGCTTCATATGTAAAAATAGGCCGATCTCCCTTTGTGAAGACTCTTTACAAAGTTTGTTGTTGCTCTCCAACAAACTTCTCTTTTAAGAAGTTTATAATGAACCAAAGATTGATGTGGACAAATAATTTATATTTCTGACTGTCTGTGTCTCAAAGCTCTACTTTGCAAATAACTCATACAAAAATTGCTCTGCCAAAAAATAACCTTACACCAGTGGTTGTTTTGGAGATTTAAACGTTGTTAATTGTTTTTTCTGCATTATTTATGCATTTCTATTCAGGTATTATGTCAGATATTCACCATTCATTATGCAAACTTAATTAAATATCTCTGTGGCTCACAGAGCGATCTGCCCCTCATCAGACTGCCCATCCTTTAAGATGTCCCAGTCCACTGTTGTTGAGGAAGGAGGCACATTGGAGCACCTGTGGAGCTCTCTGTGAGTCAACATATGCTGATGACTGCTTTCTGTGATTATATACTTTTTATTAAAGCAATCTATTTTTTTATTTTTATCTCAATCCATTTTATAAATTACACAATGAGATAAAAAACAAATGTATGTTACTTCCACTTTAGGTTGTGATACAAAGGTTTTCTGATAGTGAAGGTAAATTATTAGCTTTCTATGATAAACCAGACTTAATATAAAGATGTTCTTTCTACCATGAACACGACTTATCTATATTAAGAAATTACATTACATGTAATTTAATTACATGTAATGTAATTTTTCTAATAATCCAGTGGTGTTTTAATAATATTTTTGACGTGGGTGAAATGACACACCACCTAGGGAACCATTCTGTTTAGGGATGACATGAACAGTTGGAAAAAACTAGTTATGTTTCAGTTGTGCCTCAAATAGTTTTCCGATTCTTTATTGTGATATTGATTTGTGATAGTAATAAAACATGGCTTTATATCATAGCAGACTGATAATGCCAAAGTTAGTATCTTATTCAAGATTTCTATTTGTTACTTAAAACCGGAGTGCTTTTTTTTTTTTTTTACCCAGGATCTTGGATGGCATTTCATTATCTCTTGTTCAAGATATGTAAAACAAAGTCATTATTTTAAATGTTTTTTGCCACAAAATTTTCCAAGCTGATTACAGATTTTAAAAATAGTTTAAGGTTGTGAAACATGTTTGAAGAAAATAAAGAAATAAATAGCCCTATGGTTTTTGTGGAAGTAAATAGACTACAGGTTGAATTGTTCATAAGTTTACTTTATTTGCAAACATTTTATTTTCATGATATTTTTGTCCACCTAGAGAGCCAGACAGCACCTATTATGAGCTTCCCCCAAGCAGCCAGCGAGGTGAGCACCCGGTTCCATCTACGAGCACACCAGGGAATCACCGAAACTGTGCGGAGGTCTCCATGGACGTCTATCACATCAGAGACATGAACGACAATGTCATGGTAGGAACATGAGTGTTGCTTTGGTTTTCAGAAGCATATAATATTTTTTTTTTCTTTTTGCAAGATTATTTTGGATATATAAAAGAATATTTTCTTCTGCTCATTGCTCTTATACATAAACAGTTTTAGCCTTTTTTGGTGTGTTTTCCCCTTTCCCTCCTTTTCAGGGAGAATTCCCACCTATATAGTTTCCCTCTTCTCAGCAGGTTTTTCCCTCTCTGTTTCTCTACAGAGGGATCTGTTGGGACTGTGGGGTGGTCTGTGTAAGTGTGTGTGTGTTTAGGTGTATGTGTGTCTATGTGCTGAGGGAGGGATCATGAAATCCCACAGTGCCCCTTGCTGCTCCACAGCAGAGCCATCTGTTGGGTAGTGTGTGTATGTGTGGATGCATTAACAAGCAAGCACATTAAGTTTGCAGGTGATCGCTCGGCAGGTGGCACCTGTTAAACTTCATATTCACAAGGACAAAATTAACAGCAAATCTCTTTTTCATACAGGGAAATAATAGCAGGGCTCATTTTGACTTGATTCATCTTGTGACTTATATGAATCTTTGTCTCAAAATCCGATTTCCAACCCCATCTCTATTTTGTGCCTTTCCGATTTTGACTATTGGTCTCATCTCATTTTTAAGTGGGCAAGTCTGGACCTGTCGGTCTGGTTAATGAATAGTCATGACAGAAAAAAAAAAAATACAGAGAGGCGGGCAAGAATTTGTTGTTGGATTGTTGTTAGATGCATAGCGAATAAAGAAGGCCAAGTGGAGAAAGAGAAGTGGAGGAGGAAGAGGGCCTCGGTCCTCCATCATGTCTGGATGCACAGAAAGGTCACCTGGCTGCGCAGAGGTCACATGTTACGGTCCAACCTGACCACAGAAGCATTGCAGAGGCAGATTTATCTTGTCAGGAGCCTAACGATGCTGTGTGATGTGGTGAGTTGATGCAAATTTACAACAGTGCATACTGAGTTTGATTTGTTTGAAAACAGTTACGCAGAAGATTGTATTGCTAAAGTGCTCTGAATATTATCTCTATATTTAAGTGTTTACTAATAGCATAGTTGGAAAAAATGTTTGAGATGTGACTTGATTTTTGTTGATTATGGTGCTTGAGCTTCTAAAAGCAAATAAAGTTTAATATGTGCTTTGGAATACTTAACATTTGTTTCTCTTATAAATGTGATTTTTTAAGATTTTGGCTTGGAACACTTTCTACTTTATTTGAAAAAGGTATTCCCGAGGGGATAACATAAAATGTTCTTGTTCTTTGCTTCAGTAAAATTATGAGAACCATATGAAGAGGTAGGTTGGTACAGTTTGAACCCGCCTGCTCCATGTTTCCCCTATGGGGGGCTTACCTGAGCAAGAGAAGCAGCAGAAGGCAGTAAATCTGACCGCCTCTTGTTTACTTGTTTCCTACCTATTTATCTGTCACTTTATTAGTCAAATCTTTTCATTTTTTTAACACTAGTCAATCAGATTTCCAACAATCAACATATTTAGGTATCGAGACTTACTGAACAGAACTGTTTGAAATTCAAACTGAGGATCAGCAGGTCAAATAAGATACGTTAAGTTGCTTAGAATGTGGCACTATTGTTGGAGTAAATATCTGGTCTGCATGTTACAGAAACTGCTGACCAACTGCAGATTTTCAGCATATCTTTGATTTTTGGAGCATTATCTCTGATTTAGAGAAAATGACCAGAAAACAAAAAAAAATATTAATTGCCTTGTTGATGTCAGAGAAGAATATACAGATTGGTTTGAAATGACTGAAAGACAGCAGTACCTTAAAAAAGCACTTATTTGAAGAACCACAATATGCCAAATACCATTACTGTAAACCTTAAAGCAGATGGACAGTAACAGAAGGGCACACAACAGTAACTCTTGATTCTTCCCTTGCATCCGCAATAGCCCTAATTAGATATCACATTTTACTTGTATTACATGAAGTTACAGCATTTTGAGATTTGAAATCTCCTTTTTGCATTTCGCCTCATATATCCAGCAGGGGGAAACCTTGATGCACACACTTCTGCATTGACCACCCTTTATCCTTACATCTGTATACCATGTCTTTCCATTGGGAAAGTTAAACAAATATAGGTAGTTTTTATATGTTATCGTTTTGTTAATTTATGCAGCTAAGCTTTCATTTTCTTCCAACCTCCTTCCAATAGATATGATAAAACCATCCTTGCTTCTATTGTTGAACATGTTAAGTGGCCATAGTGTTTTATATCATTACATGGTTTGATATAATAAGTGGCTGTGAAAATAGGTAATAGTTATTTTATCCTGGACCTTTTGTGTTTCATTCACTGTGACAAGTGAAGGTAGCTGCAGCAGGCTTATCCTCGTCTCTTAGTGTTTTGAGCCTTTAAGCTTGGCTTTGAGTGGCAGCAGCCAGGATGACTGCCCATAGGGAAGATCACATGATGCTGGGATGGGAATCACGTACACACTCATAAACACACACACGTTTGCTCACACAGTTGCAACGAAGGCTTTAGCTCTTGTTTCAACTTGTTGTGAATTCAGTTCAGGTATTAACACAGAGCGCACCTGGGAGTGTATGTATGTGTCCATGTGTGTGAGTGTGTGAAATACTTTTTTTTATTACTGTTGACACATACACCTGGACCTCTTTTGTGCCCAGAAAGCTTCTTTAATAATAGAGCTAGGTTGTAAATAGACATTAGGGGGACATCACAATTACTTTCTACATCCCACTTATAAGAAAGGCAAACATCAGTATAAATGCTAACTGCTATATATTTTAGATGGACGTGCGAGCAAGCAAAAATTTTTATCTCTGCAAATGCCGGCAGTGTTTCTCAATTGCAGTGTTTGTCATTATTTTCTAAGGATCTGACTTTATCTGTACAGCACCTATGATTCAATGCATCAATGTATGGATCCAAGCAGCAAGACTTTGATGAATTAATAATAGTTTGTATTTAATTTTGAACATTGACCTACTTGTGTTTTTTCCGCTTACTGATAGAATGATAAGACGAGGTCTTATTATTTGTGGATTTCTATTGATCAAGATCATAACAGGATTTTCCAAAGTGAATGGATGTGGAGCACTGAGTCAAAGTTTGAAATATGTGTATCTTATAAAGGGGAAATGTAATGGAAAAGTCCTGTTTTTTTCTGTTTTTCTTTTTTGTTTGTTTGTTTTGAAAACGTGTTAACGATAGCTTACTATGTTTGGTTAATCAATGATGTCTAGAAAGGAACATACAGTCTTACTTCAGCTCACTTAAAGTCACAACATGCAAGAGAAAGTAGTTGTCAATTGTCCCATCTGCCTCCTTTATGTCACCTTAAATAGTTTTATCAGTGAGTGTGTAGGATTTTACTGTTTTTGAAGGAAGAAGAAGAATGAAGAACGGAAGAAAAGAGAGGAAATAAAGGAAAAAAACGAAGGAAGAAAGGGTTGAAAAAAATGAATGATCAAAGGAAGGAAAAAAAGAAGTAAGTAAAGAAGGAAGGAAGTAAAGAGGCAAACAATACTTTGCTTTGTCACATTATAACCTTACATTTAAATTTGATTTATTTTGATTCTTATGTGTGTGATCAATCTAGGAATAAGACATTTGATGATTTTATATTTTTCACAAATAAAAAATCCAATAAGTATGCTGTGTATTTGTATGCAGTCCCTATGAGTAAATATTGAGCAGTGCCACGTTCCACTCCAAGTACAGCTCCACTTATTTTATAGGATTTCACCACTATCTTGTGCATGCAGACTCTCAGTTCTTTGGCCATTCTTTTTTGGCTCAATCTAAGATAGATTGGATGGAGTTTGAGTACAAACAATTGTTTGAAATTCAAAATTTAACTTTTTACTTAGATTAGGCCAATGTTAGTGGGTTTTCTTGTAGTTTCCTGACCAGCTTTCCTGTCCCTGCTGAAACATCCCCAAAGCATTGGTTCTGCCACAACCAGAACAATGTGGTGTATTGACTCAAGTGGGGGATGAATGTGTATTTGAGAATAGTGCCCAAGACATTACACTTTTTCAATGCACTGCACATGACATATGAGTTCATTAAACAGGACATGCGATGCTTCTGAGTCTGTATAAAGGAAGGAAAAAAAATAGGTTTCGTTTTCTAAAACTTAAATCGAAACATCAGAAACCAACAATCATCTTCAAGTACTACCAACTTTGTTTAACAACTCATTTTATTGGCTCCTGCAGTTAACATAATTCTTACAGCAAGATATGGCAAGCTTATTTTTTAGCACAGGCAGTCCAAGACATCCATCCATCCATCCATCCATCCATCCATCCATCCATCCATCCATCCATTTTCTGTACACCTTTGTCCCTAGTGGGATCAGAGTGGTGCTGGTGCCTATCTCCAGCTAACGTTTTGGGCGAGAGGCGGGGTCACCCTTGACAGGTCGCCAGTTTGTTGCATGGCTCCAAGACATCATATGAAAGATAAAAAGAAAAAGAAAAAGTTTTTAAGTTCTTATTTAAAGAGAGAGATTAATATACCAAATACAGCACAGGCTTTTTGGGTCCATTTTTTATTGCAACGGTATTTAACTGGCATTGCGTTGAAAAATTTGCTCTTCAATGAAACACATGTAATTCAATTCTTAAAGAACTTGAAATGCCTTTTCACAAAAAAATGAATAAATTCACTCTGTCCATGTAGTACACTTTACTTGAAAAATATAAACTGAATCGGTGGACACTTAGTGTTTTAGCAAACACACAGTTGAGAAATTAAAGTCCATCAGTAAAAACTTGAAACTTTTGTCTACTTTCCAATTTATGTGAAACATATAACATTATTTTTGCCATGCTGGCAATGTCGTTGGAAGTTTCAGCTTCTGAGAGTGCTGACCACCTGACTGTGTTACTGACTGTATTAGTGTGCACCACGGTCCATGCGGTCTAAGTCCGCCACATGGACCGTGAGTGCACAAACAGTCAAATTCCCTGTTTGTGCACACAAACCTCACCAATACAGCCGATTCAGATTCTTATTTAGAGAGAGATTGATCTGCAATGCAGCAAGGTGGGGGTTTCTGACCTTTGAACTTTTGTTCTTTTGTGGGGGTTTTTCCTGTCTCTCTCTCTCCCTCTCTCTTGCTCCTCGCTCACACCCTGTATCTTACTCTCGATGTCAGACCAGACAGTGTTGACTTAGAGTAGGCCTTTACAAGGTGTTTCGGAGCATGTGTGTACATGCGCCCCGGCATTGCCGTCTATGTCCGGGCATGCCATAATTAGAATGTCGTACCATTTTTTGGGTTCCCATCCCTCTTTTCCTTCTCCGCTTCTCTCCTCTCATCTCAGTGTATCATTCCTCTCTCTCCACACCAGTCCTCACCTTTTTTTTCCCCTTGTCCTGGCAGCACATGTGCCTTGAGTGTGCGGTAGAACATGTCCACTGATGCACACCTTGCTTGAGGTTTGAGGTTATAGGCTATGCTCCTGCACTCTGCGGTGCTCTGTTGTGTTTGGACGTTTGACTGGCGGAAGATTTGATAAATGAGACCAATGCTCTAGAGGATGTACTACGTGAAAAAGAAGGTAAAATTTTTTTAAATTTTCTTTGGCTGGTAGTTTATTTTTCTAATGCAGTTTCTTGATGTGTCTAAATCAGAAACAAAAAAAATCTGGTTTGTTTTTAAAAACTAGATTATTTCTACTATTACTTTCACTTAATGTATGGATTGTAGTTATTGAAGATAGACCAAGAAAATTACTGTTAATGATCACGGGTGAACTTGTTTATGTAGTTTATGATTTTTTAAATTATTCTTTTGTGTGTGTTTTTGTGGATATGCTATGACAGAAAACCCTAAAGTTTATGGTCAGCCACGTTTGGGCCTAAAAGAAGTCATTAACACTTACTTTTACATACAGCACATCATCGATCGTCACAAACACGCTGGAAAGAAAAAAATATGAAATGGCATGCACTTAGACAAACCTTGTCATGTCTGTGTTGTACAACATGCATCACATATCCACAAGGAAGCTGCAGGAAGGACCTTTGTACGACCGCCCTTAAATTGTACGCAACTTTGAGTGTTATGATGTGTAAATTTCACCAAAACTGCAGATGTGGGACACCTACTCAGTTAAACATGCAGCATCACACACAGTGCACACACAGATCTCCCTCTTCTTCTGTAACCTGACCTCCCTTAGGCTTCCAAAACCTCTGTCTCTCTCGCACCTCTAGCTGTGTCCTCCCTCTGCCTTCCTGCTCCCTCCCTTTTTCACCTGTTTGGTTCTCTTCCCTCTTGGCTTCTCCCCCCAGTCCCAGTACAACTTGCTGAGCAGCAGCATGGAGAGCCTGGGTAGCCGCGCCACGTCCGCCAGCCCCTACAGCTCCGAGAACACATCTTCGTCGGCCGTGCCCACCCCTTCGCCTTACTCCCAGCCCAACTCCACCTTCGAGGGCCTGTCCCCTGCCCCGGCAATCCCCTCCAACACCGACTACCCGGGGCCGCACGCCTTCCAGGTGTCCTTCCAGCAGTCCAGCACCGCCAAGTCCGCCACATGGACCGTGAGTAGACAAACACACACACACACACATTTGAGGCCTTGACATGCAGTTCCCCTGTCTGTGCATGCAGGAGCTTTTTTTCTCTTTCTGTCTGAGTGTTAGTCACACACTCATCAATATTCACACGGAGACACTCATTCTCACACATTCACCCCAGCCAGCACATGTGCAGGCGTGTTGAATGCAGGCAAAAGCGGGTCCAGTGATTTATCTTGTCTTCTATTAAAATTTTTAGAAATATGCCTGATGAGCACAGCAGAGAAAGTTTCATCCAAAGGAACTACTTAGAAACATTTTGTCCTAAGTGTGTGACACTTACATATTCTGTTATAGTTTTGAGAATATTTAAATAATGGCATTTAATATGCATTTAAGAGTCGTAGTAAAAATGTGTTGGTGCAGATGACATGGTAGTAATAAGAATGAAACACTAACACGATCAAACTTGGGACTTTTTGAGATATGCATCGTGGGAAACCGAACTTTAGGATAGTGGGAAGACCGAACACAATCAATCATGCAAGCCTTTTACAGATCTTCATCTGATGATGTGCCTAACCTTCCATCAAACATAGGCTTAGGATTTTTATGGAATTTATGGAATATATCAGCATATATATTGCTGATATATTCCATAAATTGTGTGAAAAATGTTCAATCAGTAGCAGAGCTTGAATAAGTACCAATCAACCAGAGACTGGAATTAGATAATTATCAGCACGTCAAATCTGTAAACCTATTTTTTTTATTGCTTACGAAGTGTATCAACTCTCACCATATTCTGTTTATAAACCAACAACCAACAGCATGTAATTTTTATGGTTATTCATTTTAATTTAGCATAATTGAGGCGCAGGATCAGACAAATTCTTTGAGATCCAAATGGGGAAAAATATTTTTGTTGTTTTGTTGTATTTTATTTAGAGTAAAAAAGAAAAAAAAGGAATCTGCAAAAACTGAAATAAACATGTAAGACCAGAAAAAAGTGGAAGTCGGCCAAGAAAATCTTGATCGTCATCTCTCTTTGAGGAACTTCCCTGAGAGAAACCAAAGCAAGGATATTTACATTAGAAGCATAAAGGAGTATAAGGTGATGTGACAGTGGTGAAAGACAGGTGAAATGGGAGCTGCGTAATTTGTCATCAAACCAATGAGAAACCTCTCGCTAGAAAGGTGTCACCTCCGACTGTCACACAGTTGACCTCCCTGAAACAAGAGAAACAAGAGACAACCGCTCTCCCCTCATACTGTGTGTGAGGCTGAAGTCCTCGGGGGCTGTGTGTTTGCTTGGAGTAACCATGCGTGATGGACTCCTTCAGTCTGTCCTCGGTGATGTAAGAAGATCCTGCCTTGGACATTAGAGCGGTGGTCTTTGACCTGACACTTTTCTTTCTCTGTCTTTTCCTTCTTCCCCGTCTTAGCACGTACTCATGGCTGTCACCTCTGGCGCCCAAAAGTTTTCCTTTCTATCCTCTGATAAATTTAGTCTCCGTATCCTGTTTGTCTCCTTTAAATCTCTCAGCCACATTGCATTCACATAACCCAAAAACAACAGAATAAAAAAAAATGAACTGGAAGAAAGCAATTCAATGAGTCAAAAACCGATCCCTCTGTTTGCTTTTAAAATTTGGTGTTTTCATCTGATACTTTATAGACGTGATAAAGAATTATTCCTAGCAAACGTAACAAATATTTTATGGAGATTTGAAGTAAACAGGCTTAAGATCCTTGTACTGCTGGTGCACTTACCAACCTACTAAACTACACAGATTACTTTGAATAATAAAAAATTCCTACAGTTAGAATTCTTCTCACACAGTTCAGTAGAGTATTTTGATATTTGACATCTTCAGCCAAATTATTTTTAAAGTTCTGCAGTAAACATTAATCTCTTGTAAAGACCCCGGCTTTAGACCAAGTTTTGTGTACGTGCCTAAAACAGATCAAATTCACAAAACGTCTGTGAGCGAACTAAAAATAGTCTGTTTGATCTAAAGTAGCTATATAGTTTGATTCAGTTTGCTTCAGTTCAGCTTTAATTGTTCATTAAAGTTTACAACAAATGTCTTCTTAAAAAACTTTGCAAACTTTAATTCATAAAAAGAAAGTATCACATCAGTTTAATACAACCCAATCATCAGGTTCAACTTTAACCACATACATTCCAATGCGAACCTAGTTATTCATTATGCAGTCACATTTAGTTTGTGGTGCCAACTGGTACTAAGTTGTCAACCTAAGGAAGTCCAACTTGTGGTTTTGGTTACTCACTTTGCATCATTCCCCCGTCCTGATCAAGTGGTGCCAGTGGAAAGGAACAACTCCTTCAAGGAAAGAAACCTTCAGCTGAACCTGGATCAGTTCAAAGCTGAATAAGGTCATACATTCACTATTGAAACTTTCAAAATGTCAACTTGAACGTCTACAAAACATCATGACAACTTTGGTTTTTATAGTGTAATGTTGGCAAAAAGCACTTGTTGACGCTCAGAGAAAAAAGCATTAGTTCTCCTTGGTTGATTTTTGTTTTTCTTTGAGGCGATAAACTGTTTTGCTATCATCTCAAGAGAAGACACAAAGGAGTGTTTGACTGGAAAATGACTTTTACTGAAAATAGGGATTGAGAAGATAACCTGTGATTATTTTAGTGCCTCCACTGCCATTAAACAAGGGGATCAGAGTGAGGGATTTAATCTTTTATAAGACTTTGCTCTCTCTTCTGGGCTTGGCGATAGAATTGGAGAAGCAAAATCAGAATGAGATGAAAAAAAAAACAGTTCTTAAGCTATGAAGCAATTCTTTGTTTTTTAAAACCAAATAAACTTGCTGCTAAGAATTTTTTATGGAAATCTGCTAAGCAAAAAGAAAACATATGTATTCTCTTCCAATAGTGTCTACACCTTGTAAGCTTTTTAAAATATTTTATGACCTGACCACAAACTTCACTGTATTTTAATAGGATTTTATGGGACGGACTAACCCAAAGTAGCACATTATCATGAAGTGAAAATAAACTGACACATGGTTTCAAACACTACTGTAAAATTAGAACTTTATTCATTTTATTCTTTTATTTATTTTTTAGACATGAAGAAATAAATTTATGTAAATATATCAGCACAAACATTACTATATAACTAAAGGAAATTAAAATAATTCTAGATGTAAAAAACAGAAATCTACGAATGCACATGATCTGTTCCACAAGGAAAATAGTGCAGCAGAGCTATTTTTTTCTGTCCCTTTATTAACTTGTTAATATCTTAAAAATTAGACAATTGTAATATTGCATCTAATTTTGCTTGTTGTGTGTATCTTGTAAAATCACGTAAAATCTGAGTGCTGTTCATTTGTATTCAACCTCCCTGAGTCAATGTTTTTTATAATCATCTTTTTCTACAACCATAACTGAAACCATGTTCAATATTATTAGAATACTATTGTAAAATTAATTACTTTTAGTAACAACTTTCATTCAGACAGATTATTTAAATTAATTAGACACAGACTGATGTTTTTGAGTATTTCTTTCTGCTAATTATGATGATTTGCTGCTTAAAGGAATTGAAAACACAATATTACATCAGAATAATAACAAAAAACCTTTTAATACTTCATAAAAAGTATATTTAATATCTGCTTAAAGGTTGTTATTTTCAAAAAATGCTTTTTATCTGACAAACGAGTCTCATCAGGAAAATAAATATTCTGATTCATTGAATATGACTGTTGTCTCTAATATCTTTGTAAATTTAGACATTAATATATTTACATATTCCTCTTGAAAATACCTCAAGCTCAGTTGATCAGATGGAGAGTTACAGCTATTTCAAGTCCTGCAGTGTATACTAAATTGTATTTAGGTCTGGACTTTGACTGGGCCATTTTCACACATGAATTTGCTTTGATCTCATGTATTCTATTGTAGCTCTGCTTGTTGAAAGATGACTATCTGCTCCTGTCTAAACTCTTGTGACTCAGCATTGCTCTTTTATTCAGCTCTATTCCCATAATTTCTGACCTGCTTCCCATTACCTACTAAAAATAAAGAATCCTCAAAGCATGATCCTACCACCACCATGTTTCTAAGTGGTCCTGGTCTGAGTTCTGATTGCAATTCAGAGGACTGGATTTTATATAAAAGCACCAAAGTAAAAGGGACTGAATACATTTTTCTCATTGTTACTAGTAAGGAAAATTTTAAAAACCAAATATCTTTTTTTACATTTCTCAAGTACCTGTGCAGTATGTTATGTTGGTTTACTACAATGGTGCCCTAAGTCGGTCACCACTGTAGGCTTGTTGAAAAAGCATTCTTTTTTTTGGCAGCACTGTTTGCATAGACTTACCAGGTTACTGTTACAGTAAGTAGGAAGAAATGACAGATAATTATTCTGTAATTAAAGGTCTGGAAAGAAAATATAAGAACAGTTTTTTTAAATGGAAGGAGACAGTCAAAGATTAGAGTTTCATTATTATTATTTTTTTAATCTTAGAAAAATTTCTTTGTGGATGCATATAGTCACATAAATATAGTCAACCATCTAAGTCTATGCTCATTCCTTGTAGCCTCAGGTAGTGGGGAATGCCAGCAGGGGAATATTGACTATAATCAGTTGCCTCTTTTCCCAGCTCTTTGCCTCCCACTAAGACTGGGTGGCAAGGCATCGCTTTTGGAGATTACAAGAAATTGAGCTACCTGTTGCATCAAGCTTTTATTGTTAAATCCTTTCCTCTCAGGTCTTCAGCTGCAGTTGTGATGAAATGTTAGATTTATGGCTAGATACCAATGGATCCACCATTAAAAGAGGGCAGAGAACAGAAGAACCGATTCTTCCCCCCCCCATCTTTCATAATGTTTCCACACACCATAATCCCATCCAAGCCCATGTTAAGCTAGCCTGGTAATCCCCCCTCCTTGTCTAGTCAAGACAACACACATTAGTGATAATAGCTCTGAAACTCTGCCGCTCTCCTGCCTCTTAAAGATGATGCCTTAGCTTGGATGCAGACGAGCGTCACCACGACTGGAAATGAGATCTAACACCTCAGCATTGTCAAATTACAAGACCTCTCTCCGTACTTTCAGACTCAGCATGTGTGCGTGTGTGTGCGTGTGTGCGGGTGTGATTGTACGCATGAAAACCTGCATGTGATGGGAGTGGGGTGTGTGGGACGTGTGTGTGTGTACGTGTGTGATGCGGCTGAAATGCAGGCTCCAGCATGTACTTCACTACAGCTTGTGAGGAGCTCTTCTTCCCAGCTATTAGCGTCTCTCCGTTAGGACGCAGGTCCCAACAAGTCCTGCACAATGCATCCTTCCCTTACTTTCCAAATACATCATTCACAGCCACATCACCATGCTCTCCTTGCCAAGCAGTGAAATCTGGGAAAACTCACTTGATACACACGTGTAGGCCTCTAGAGAAGAGTCTACAGATCAAACAAGTATGGGAATTTATACAAAAAAATTGTCAGAGCAAATAGATATATTTGTACCCCTGGCAGAGTTAAGTTAAAAGAAATCTCTTATTTAGTAAAATAATTGTCTTTTTTTTTATATATAAAATGTAGAAAAAACTCCTTTTATATGGTTTTGCAATATTTCTTTTAGGATCCCTGTCTCATTTCCTGTGAGAAACAAAGTTCTTTGTTGAATAAAATTTTTAAATCTAAATTTACCAGAGGGATGAATAACTTAGCGCTTAACCACATATGTAATCAGTATTTTATTACTACCATTTACAAGTGAGGGACAGTAGCGGTCAGTTTCTTGCATGAACATCACTCCAGGAAACTGCTTCCTGTTGCCCCCACTGTATGTTATAGGATGTTATTCAAATTCCTCAAAATGTCTAAGTTTTTAGTTTTCAGAAATGCAGTAAATAATTTATGAAATGCAAACTGATTTAAAAAACAGTCTGCATATAGTAATTTCGCCCCTGTTTTTTGCATTTATGTTATTTTAAATTGGTATTTTTTTGTGTCAGTTTGTGTAAAGCATAAAAGTGAAAATAAAATAATTCATTAAGGCAACTAATAGTCTCTTTTCCGTTTTGATTTACAATTACAAAGCAAGTGAAAAAAGTATCCACGTTCTTTGGCGATTTTAAGTGCCACTGTGAGTTTGAAGGTGCACAAGCTTTTTTTTTTTTAATATTTGTCAGCTGAATTTGCAACAGGCATGCTGCTGCTTGTGTACATGGATGATGGTCTGGCAATTATCACCTTGTCTGCAGGAGCCTGTCCTGACCTGCCTTCAGTGGTCCTCTATGCAGAAGAAAGGATGGATTCCTCAATCTGTGCCAGCGCTTTATAAAACTGACCACGTTTTTTTTCTGGGCTATTATAAATGTCTCTATTTCAGTTTTAAGAACGGTATGCTACAAAAATAATAACAAACTTAATTTGGTACAATTTTTGTTGCTATAAATGGTATTAAATTGTACTAAAGAATAAATCTACAGCACAGTGGGTAAAAAAGAAAATTTTACATGAAACTATTGACATTATTTTTATTTGTGACAAGTTTGTCAGCTGACTATAATTTGGAACTGTTTGTGTTAAGATAATTAAAAAGGAAAAAATATCACTTATCCTAATTTTACCCTCTTTTTACCAATCCTAATCAATATTCTTTCTTTTCTCTTTAACATTATCTCCTCCCCTTCAGTACTCTCTGTGATCTGAAATAAAGCTTGGTTTAGTCATCGCTCATAATCTCTTGTTTGTACATGAATATACAGGAGCTACAGCAGATCTTTTTTTTTATTGCTTACTCATTGACCACAATAATTATCCTGCGTGTGCGTGTAGGTGTGTGGGAGAGAGTATATGCAGTACATATACTGGTGACCACAATAAGGAGAAAAATATACTCTGGAAGGATAAAAACACAAAAATGTTTATGATTTGCCCTTTTAACAGTTATTACATTTAATATTAGGTCAGAATAATTAAGAAAAAAAAACTTTCCGCTGCTGAAATCAGCTTTACGTAACACATGTAACATTACGGGAGACACGAGTCTAAGGAGTAGTGAATTGCAGCAGCTCTGTGACAAAAGCACTTTTTTTATTTCACATTATATGAACCACTTCATTTTTTTCTTGTAGATTCCTTATTGTCTTTTAAATCATGTGGGGGATCCTGAAAACATACAGAAATCGAATTAATTGTATCTAAATGCTGAAAGTGTGAAAAAATACTGAAATATAAAGAGACTTTGAACAAAAACAAAACCAGTTGAACAAAGTCTAAAGACATACCGATGACTTATTACAATCTGATTTGAGTTCAGTCAAGCCATAAAAACTCATTTATTGTTAATTTTAAGATCAGTAAAAATAACTTCTATACAGTATAGAACACAGTCACCACATCTGATACCATCATGTCTATAATGTTAATTTTAAGATCAGTAAAAATAACTTCTATACAGTATAGAACACAGTCACCACATCTGATACCATCATGTCTATAATCTATTGTTTAACTTACTGCTCTTTATAATTTCTTGAAGGTTCATTTTCTTTGATCCTTCAAATTTATGTTCCATTGGTTTCTGTTGGAAAGCAAACCAATAGTTTATCCACGCTTGAGTGATTGCAGTAACATGAAAAGTTCAAAATTCAGTAAATAAAATGAAACATGTGTATTCACAGTATAGAGGGGCTGTTCAGACTTGTTAGGGAGAATTAGATGAATTAATGTTGTGCACAGGTATTTCCATCGTTGCCATTGCTCATGGTTAAGGCCATGTGTGTGCAGTTTGGTTGTCAGCCCCATCTTACCTGTGTATATGGATGTGTGTGAAATGAAAAAGGAGGGCATTTTATGGGTGGGTTGTTGTTTTAGAACAGCCCGTCATAAGTCAGCATCAGTTAGCTTAATTATGCTGATTTAATGAACACCAAATCCTCTCCCTGGCCTCCTCCTCAAAAAGTGGTGAAGAAAAAATGAAAAATTATGACTGGATAACTAAAAAGCATAACTAAGTAGACAAAGAACCCGTTTTTTGCTGCAAATAACAATATTCAGTTTTAGGAAATACTTTTCATTAAGCAGTAGCAGAGGATGCAATACAATGTATCATTATATCCATGAGGCACACCAGTGTTTAGCTTTCCATCAAGGATTTCAACAATGATGAGATATGCAGCGATCAGAATTTTGTGGCCTATTTCCAATCGCTCTTGAGGAATTTTAAAATAAGAAGATGTAAAGGCTGCATGGATGGGCAGTTGGTAGTAGTGTTGCCTTACAGTAAGAAGGCCCAGGGTTCAAATCCTTGTCGATGGTTCAAAATCGACTAAGATTTGAACCCTGGGCCTTCTTACTGTAATGCAACACTACTACCAGCTGCCCATCCATGCAGCCTTTACATCTTCTTATTTTAAAATTCCTGAAGTTTGCCTGAAGTTTGGATGTTCTCCCCATGAATGCCTGATTTCTTTCCAAGTACTCTGGCTTCTTCCCATACTTCAAAAACATTACTGTTAGGTTACCTGGTTAGTCTAAGTGGCCTTTATGTGTGAGAATGTGTGTTGTTGATTGTTTATCCTGTTTGTCTGTGTGTTGCCCTGTGACGGACTGGCAACCTGTCCAGGGTGTGCCCCACTTCTCACCCAATGACTGATGGAGTTAAAAGCTCAAAAGCACAGCGACTTTTCAGTAATACGTTAAGCTTTCTTGCTGCCTGCTGAAAGTCTTGATCTCTTCCCCTGTCTTGCAGTCTGAAGGAAATGTAAACATGGCTTCACATTTCTCAGGGTTTTCTATAAAAAAAGTTTTTCATGTTTCTGTGATTTATCCTTTTTTTTTTTTTTTTTACTCTTTTTCCTGAAGAAAGAGCGTCGATGCAGAAGGGTGTTGTACCTTGTAAACTTTACAAGCGGTGCTTTCCCTGCTCATACAAAAATCAGACTTTTGAGATAGTAAATGTCACTAGGACTTATACCCAAAATGTCTCAAAAATTTTTTGTTCATAAAACTCCACTTCCAAGATGAAACAGTAGACCGGTCCATGTAATGTAAAGTGACTACTATTATTTTTGGAATTTGTCAAATTATTCGCGTTTGGAAAGATTATCATTGGAAAATAATAGCTAAAGATGAATCGCAGCTGATATTTTATATTTACAGATTTCATCCACTTACATAATGGTTCTATTAATTCAATGGTTCTATTATTTTTCTTGTCTTCCATCTATGAAAAAGACAAGATTCCACCCTCATGTTTTTGTATGCTACATTACAGATCTAGAGCTGCATGTACTATATCCCTCCCATGGGAGGGGCTATTTAATTTGCTTTTTAGCACATCACAGCATGTCTATACAAGCCTGAACAGACTTTTTGGTTTTTTTCCTGGAAGGTTGTAGATTCAGTTGTGGCATGCTGAGCCTGTTTTATTTCTTGCTAAGTATTTTTATGCACGTGTTTCTGGCACTTACACTCTCACATGCATGCGTGTACATGTGCAGACGATTGTAAACTAAGGGATTGCAAAAGATTTGGCCATAACACAGATCAGCATATTTTCCTTTTACTCTTTTTGTTAAGAGTGATCAACTTGAACGACTTAAGAGAAAAACATTGTTTCTTTTAGTCCACTGATTTCCAGTTGTTTTTTTTATACTTCTGGTCATACATTATGGCCTCTGCAATCTGCGGTTCACAAACAAATTCAGTCAGGCATATACTGTAATTTATTTCTAGTGATAGGCTTACATCAGATCACATATTTTTAAAATAATTTTCAGGTAATTGGTTAACAGTTCTATTTGTTTCTTTCCCTGTTGAATCTTGTTCTTGTTCATATTTGTGTCAGACATGTTCTTTTGTTTTTATTGTTTTGTCTGCACTTACATTCAGTTTTTCAATCAGTAAATTAATTTCTCCACACTTTGAGACATTTTTGTGACAAAAATGCTATTAGTGCACTGTGCTAATTTCATTCATTGGCTGTTATAATGTCATGTGTTTGTGCAATCATTGTGACTGTTGCTTATGTGTATAACAGTTTCACATTCAAAATGCATTCAATGTAAGATGCAAGTTTACTTTAAAAAAGAAAGAAAAATATGCTATCATGTTACACATGTTAGCATAACATATCAGCTGAATTGTTCCCAGAATATGAGTCTAGAAAGCACTTTCATTTCTGGTCATTCATTTTCAATTTCCTTTCTTTTTTTCTTAAAAACTCAATATTATTATTACTATTATTATTATTCCATGAGACTAATTTCTGATATCTCTTTCTTTTGCTAGTACTCTCCTTTATTGAAGAAGCTCTACTGTCAGATTGCCAAAACCTGCCCAATCCAGATCAAGGTATCATCCTCTCCTCCTCATGGGAGCATCATCCGAGCTATGCCAGTCTACAAAAAAGCAGAGCATGTCACAGAGGTCGTCAAACGGTGCCCCAATCATGAACTTGGACGGGAATTCAATGATGGTATAATTAAGCAAGCTTTACATTTCACATGACATTATAATATTATGCAAAACGGAAAAGAAATGTAGCCAAAAAGCTCAGTTTTGTTTATTAGTTCAACTCAATCTATTAATGTTGAGTAAATGTCACAGTAGTCACTTCAAGGAATTTATACTAAATACACTGCGTTTGGATGTAAATCAACAGACTAACTGCTTACTGTCCCCTCAGGTCAAACAGCTCCAGCCAGTCACCTGATCAGAGTTGAGGGAAACAACCTTTGTCAGTATGTGGATGATCCAGTCACTGGCAGGCAAAGTGTCTTTGTCCCCTATGAAGCTCCGCAGGTTGGTGGTTCAACATTTCTGTGAATAAGTGAGACACACAATGAAATGCATTTAGTTGGATGGATGAGAACTGAAAACACACAGTCAAGAAATTTGGAGATAAATAGAAAGACATCATCTGCATGAACGGAAACTTTATGTTCATTGTGATCCCTCTAAATGACGTTAATGTGCTCACAGTGTTGGACAGACAACAGGGATTTAATAACAAAATGAAAAAATAACACTCTAAAGAACTTGTGATTTAAAACTTTTGAAGACATGTCCTCTTTAAGTCAAGTACTTTTAGTATGTTCTTATGACAGGAAAGTCTCACAGATGTTAGGTGAACAGGAAAGGAAGAAAAAAGCAAGTAAAAATATGTGGTGGTATTTGAATGCTTTTGTATTTTCTACTAAAATTTAAATGCTTTTGTATTTTCTACTGAATTTAGAAACAAGTTAAAACTCACAAGTCGCATAGTCAAGATCATTGCAGAGAAAAAGAGAATTTCACACAAGTACCTCGAAGTAGGCACATCTATAAATAAAGCTTCCAGGCGTGTGCAGACATGAACAGGCATCATCATGTCTGTGATTGCATCTGTGGAGGGCAATAAAAGGCACGATTGTCTCTTCTCACATCAAAGTGCACTACAACACCTCCCCCTGGTGGTTAATTAATGTTATGAAAGTAAGAGCTTGAGGAATAACAATTTTGAAACTTACCTGAAAGTGTCAGACAGACTAAGACAGTTTAGCCTAAATATGTTGTGCTGTGTTTCAGGTTGGGACTGAGTTTACTACCATCCTTTATAATTTCATGTGCAACAGCAGCTGTGTGGGTGGGATGAACAGGAGACCAATTCTCATCATCATTACTTTGGAAACCAGAGAGTAAGTAATTGACACAAGACTCCCCACAAGATCTCTTATTTTAAATTACACTGCATTTAGACTTGTTGATCTAAATCTAAAGGCTCTTTCGATGACTATTTAAAAGTCAAAGTGTTGACAGGTCTACAGCAGGGCAGAGGAACATTAAAGAAACTTTTCAGTTCTTCTACTGTCATTTTAATTCAATTTATATTGGACCAGTTAAAGTTTTGCCAAAAGACATGTTCAATTCTATAACTATCTCTCTAGTGGCCAGGTGTTGGGCAGACGATCATTTGAGGGTCGGATATGCGCATGTCCTGGCAGAGACCGCAAAGCAGATGAGGACCACTTCAGAGAGCAACAGGCCCTGAATGACAGTGTGGCCAAAAATGGAAGTGCCAACAAACGCAGTGAGTCGATAAAAACGAATAATGTTCTATGTGTTGCTAAAACATGTCAAAAGTCAAGCGTGGCTTTGAATGTTTTTTTGAGTTTTTAAAACCTGAATGACATTGTTTTCTGATGTTTGCAGATTTTAAACAGAGCCCACCAAATATTTCCAGTCCACATATCAACATAAGAAAAAGACGGCATGGAGAGGAAGAGATTTACTATATTCCTGTAAGAATTACTTTGACACATTTTTCCTTTTACTACTAATAATAAATGAAAATCTTTTGTCTACACCTGATCTTTTAGCAGTGTAAGCTGTCAAATTTAATCCAGCAATAGCTAAGTCATCGCAAACATTAATATCTGATTGCCTTTTTTTTCTACACAAAATCACAGCAAGCCACAGATCTCGAATCAAGCTCATTTTACGTTGTTATAACACAGAAAACAATTGTTCTGGAGTTTTAAATATTATTTTATTTATAACATTCCCAGCACAAAGTAGAAGCAAACTGACTTAAAGCTAGAAACACAATTTTAAAGGAATTTACACTTTTCATAAATATCAGTCAATAGGAAAGGTCTCAAGCTCAGTTATTCCACTTAGTTCTTGGTGTACTTGGTTTTAGCGCCCCCCTGCTGTACAAACTGGATTCTGTCTCTTCTTAAATGTGACAGTAGTTTGTCAATAGTACTGACTATTGATCGTCATTATCGCTGATGCTGTCTTTGTGTACAGGTTCGTGGGAGGGATAATTTTGAGCTGCTGATGAAGATTAAAGACAGTTTGGAGCTGGTTGAGTTGGTACCGCAGCCACTGGTGGACTCCTACAGACAACAAACACAACAACAGCTGCTGCAGAGACCGTGAGTTCAATTAAAACATACACATGCTACAACTGTGCATGGATTATGACTGAAGATGAAAAAGTTCACTAGCACTGCCAAGTGCAAAAACAGATACCATAAGTAATGTGGAAATGCTCCTGAGACATTTTACTGTTTAATTGCTGAATTATGCTGGCTGATTTTGTTTTTGTTGATACTTTTTACCACACTGGATCTCTTTTGGGATAAAAAAATATATATTTCTGATATAAGGTCATCTAAGTATGTAATATAAAACTTCTATTTATCCTTCGTTTTGTTATTTTCTTCCAACAGGAACCATATAGCATCCCCCTCCTCTTACTCTCCGTTGTCCAACATGAACAAGATGCATTCACACAGCGGCCTCGGAAAGACACAGTCCCTCAACCAGATGGTGGGGCACCAACCTCAGCAGCATCCCAACGCCAACCCCAACATTGCTCACATGGGTAAGAGTTTACAACGCTCTTATGATCTGTCCTAAAATCTGCCATTAGACTTCTACCACATACAGTACAAACCCAGTAAGACACAGTTCTTGATCATTCCTCTCTTCCCCTTAGGTCCGAGCATGCTCAACAGCAACCACATGCAGGGTAACGGTGACATGAACAGTGGCCACAGCAGTCAGAATATAGTGTCTGCTTCCCACTGCAGCCCGCCACCTTATAACCCTGACCCCAGCCTTGTCAGGTACCTCACCCTGCAGTGACACTCCTTCTTTAGCCAACTGTAAAAGGCCAGCCGGCAGTCAGATGCACTTGTTGGGTTAAATGTGAAATAGTGGGATCTTGATGCTTCCGTAGTAACTTTTTTTTTTTTTGGCCATGTTTAAGTTTACTTTCTACCAGGTGATGTCTAAATGTAGACAGTTTGGTGTGATTATGGCTGCTTTACAAAGGCTTGCAAGTACAATGCAAATCTCTATCTTACAACTGCTGCCATAATGAAGGTCCAGTTTTTTTTAAATATATATTAATCTTTTTTTTCTATCATTATTATTATTTTCCTCCCCATAATTTGGCCATCGTATTGTCTAGCATTCTGCATCAACTTTAGAACTGCTTTTAAAATGCTTTGTGGTGACCACGAAGGCACAAACCTAAAACATCAAAATGTCTGTTTTTGTAGCAAAGCTGGTCAAGATGTGTTGACCTTCATTATGCCTGCAATAGCATTTTGTCGCTGTCGGGCAAAAACTTTGTGTCTCTATATTTGATTTTATTGTGAGTATCAACTCAGTTGCTCTCACTCTTTATTCCTCTCTGTGGTTCCACTGATAATTATTGAAATACATCAATGAGCATGTTACATGTGAATTAATTTCCATTTCCTGTAAAGGTAAATTTTTTTGGAGTTATGAAATTTCTGTCCGACAGCTACGATTTGTTATTAGTTACGAACTTAGATCTAAAATCCTTCATTCTGTCACTGTGTATACAGTCTGGCTTTGCAATGCACTACTGCTATTTTTCTATAAAGGAAATGTTTAAGTTGTATTAATTTAAAGCTTTTTTTCAACGTTCTTTTTTTTTATATATTTTGTTGAGGATAATGTGTCAGCACAGTCCCTGGTCTATAAGATATATTTGACAGTTTTGATACACCATCCTTTTGGTTTTTGGGGGGCTGTTTTGAATATTTGAACAGTTACAATGTACAGTCACACTCTTTTTACATCCTCTTTGTATTACCAAGACTTTTAACATTTCATGTATTTATAATAAAGGTTTTTCAGCAAATCAAGAATGTCCTCATGAATCATTAATACAAATGCATGTGTATGCTCTTGCTTCCACCGCATCTATCATGCCGTGTGACCTTGCATAAGCACTTGATAATAGAGTTGTGCAGTAAATCTGTCACTCAGTTTCAAAATAAATATAGAAATAAAAAATAATGATAAACACTTGATCAAAGAAAAATTGACACAAAATTATAAAAATTATGTACTTTTATAGTCTTTTATTAAATCAAATGCAGTCAATGAGCTAAAGTTTCGATGTTCCTCGTTCTGCTAAGGAATAATTATAGTTTACAATAGTGTTTAAATAATTAATGCTCATATTTTAGTCCTTCCTTCAGCTGTAGTTTTGGTCTAAGAAGCCCTGCTTTTCTTTCCATACAGTTTTCTCACCAGTCTGGGTTGTCAGAACTTCATTGAGTACTTCACCTCTCAAGGCCTCCAGTCTGTCTACCATCTCCAAACCCTTACAATGGAGGTAACTACTTTGAAAATAATCATTTACCTGACACACCTTTATGGATTTGGCTTTATAGAAAAAGATTAAGAAATCAAGCAAAGAGCACAGCACAACAAAAACACTAAACCTGCAATTTGCTTAATAGCTGATGTAAAGTCTTATTATTTAAAATGTTGTCAGTCCCCATAAACACATATTTTTATTCGACCACAAGAGGGCACTGTAAATCTTCTGGTTTGTGCTTTTGTGTTATTACAATTTTACATTCTCTTACATTGTTGTCTGTGCCTTCCCCAGGATTTAGGTGCTCTGAAGATACCCGAGCAGTCTCGCCTTGCAATCTGGCGAGGTCTACAGGACATGAAGCAAGGAGCTGTTCATCAACTTCCCAACTCCACCCATCACCACGAATACCACGGCCAGCAGCTGCTTCGCTCCAGCAGCAACATGGCAGCCTCGGCAATGGCAGCTATCGGGGCGGCAGGGGGGGAGCTGCAACGTCAGCGGGTCATGGAGGCTGTGCACTTTCGTGTCCGCCACACCATCACAATCCCCAATAGGCCGGGCATTGTGGGGCCACCTGGGATGACCCCAACTCCTGATGAATGGGCTGACTTTGGTTTTGACATGCCTGACTGCAAAGAGTCCCGAAGCAAGCATTCCATCAAGGAGGAATTCATGGAGAGCGATGTTCACTGAGATTGCACTTTTTTTTATGTCAACATAATTAATTGCTTGTTTATGTGCTCCATGAGGATGTCTGGTGGTTTCGAGAGTTCTGATCTTTCCCAAAGAATTAACTTCCATTTGAATTGTTGGATTATTCTCAGTAGCTTTAAAAATTATTTTCCTCCCCAGGATAACACACACAATTCCACACATGCGAAGTAAATTAGAGATATAACCATGACTTTTTAAACAGTATACCTACTATTTTTTTTCAGTCATAATGTTCACATGTAGAAAGCCAGCCACCAGTTTGCAAGTTTTACGGTGTATTTTTGTTTGTTTGCATATAATTTTTTCTCAACTAAATTATTTATTTTATTTTCAGTTTTTTCCCTAACTTGTACAAATGTATATAGAGTATGTTGTAAATGTTTTGGAATAGATGTGGTTAAGAGTATTTAGATTCTAAATGATGCATCTCCTGTATGAACCAAATGTTTAGGACTGAATAGTAAGTCAATGCTATGGCTACAATACCACAGTTATGTATTTTTTTTTACTAACTATGACAACATAAATAACTTTTTGTTGAATATGTTGTTCATTATGTTGGCTTCAGCTTTACTTGTGTATATGTTAACAAGTGTAGCTTTTACTATTTAATATGCTGTAGAAAATACTGTGCTTGTCCTTTCTTTTAGTAACATACCCACAAACAGCAGAAAAAAACAAAGCTTCTGAAACAGTATTATATTCAGATGACTGGATTTTAATTTGTTGTGTAAATAATAAATTAAGAATAAGATTCCTGTTTATCAAGATGGATTTTCAGAGTAGCTTGAAAGTCCTTGCAGCGCAAGGTCGCCATGTGTTGAGTACTGCAAAATAGAATGGAATAGTCTTAAACCATTCTTCAATTATACAAAAGACTGAAAACCTTTCCTGGAGGCCTTTTTAGTTTACTAAATGAATGGCCAGTTTCTCAAGAGAGAAACAGTAAGAAGAAAAGAAGATGGCTTAAGACTTTTTCAAAGTTTTTTTTTTTGTGTTTGTGTTTTTATGGTTCTTTTTTATGACTGCATTCCAGTTTTTTTGTTTAGATTTCAAACCAACAAAAAAAAATTGTTTCATACCATCACATTTATGTGCAGGACTTTGGTCTGCACCAAAATAAAAACCTAATTTATGGTAATTGTCTAAAATCCTTAGAAAATGGCTTCTTTTTGAAGACTCCTCAGTGAGAAACATAATATCGCCCACTCACCACTGCATGGTCTAAGAACAAGCACTTTAATGCTTTAAAGTTAAATGTCCAAATGATCAGTATTAGGTAAATGGAATTTCAAAATGTAAATAAAAAATGTTTTGTTTAAATATTCTGATCAATTATCCTTTCTTTTTTGTACTAATTTTGTAAAGCGATGTAAGATGTTCTTCAGTGTATTTTGCTAAACACAGTGTTTTTCTTTAAATCATCATTTTAAATATTTCCCCTCCTTAATGTCTCTCCTTATCATACTAATAAAGAGTTTCAACTCACATCTCAAGTTTTCAAGTATTTTCTCATTCCTGTATATTGAGTGATTGAGTGATGTTGTGCAAATATCCATAATTAAATATTTTTTATAGAGGAATGAATCAAGCATACGTCTGAAAATAGCAACTTAAGATTTGGTCCTTAAGTTAGGCGACAAGTATATTTGAGTACTTAACAAGTTAAATACAAGTTATTTAACATTATATAAGTTAAATCATTTAATACAAGTTAAACACTAATAATTTGATGGTGATAGGGTTAGGAGGAAGAAGATAGACCAGGAAAAAGTTTCACCAGTAGATATGAATCCTTCCATGCATCATCTATAGCCCCTCGTCCTTGCGGGGTCGCGGGGTCGCGGGGTGCTGGTGTCCTTTTCCAACAGTCATTGGGCAATAGGCGGAGTAGAAAGTATGATTGAGCGTTGAAGTCGGTGATTATATGTGATAACGGCCTGCCATAATGAATGCCCTCGTGTTCGCGGAAGTACTGACGTGTTCACACGAGAAGTGGCTAGTGTAGCTGGCTAGGTAGAGCCGGGTAGTGACTCAGAGGCCATATCAGGTAAGAAATTACTGTCATTGTTGTTTTTCGTTATAATTACCAGCGCCACCGAGCCACAGTAAGGTGGAATACATATGCTGTTCAGATGTAAAAATGTTTCGTTATTATTTGAACATAAACGTGTTCACTAGAGAAAACTGCTTTTCTAGACATGCTAAAAAAAACTAGCTTCGGAACCGCTGGTAACGTAGAAACGGATCACAGGAAGTGAGTTGTCCAGTTTTCACATTCACTGCTGGTATTTGTAGTTCTTAGTAGTCTTTTAACAGGCTCCCACCACTAGACAAGAAACTGTGATGAACTACACGTACTTTCGAGGTGCCGCAATTGCCCCTTCTTAGGTATTGTGGGAAATGTAGGTAGATGACGTTGCTTTTGAACGATTGTATGTAGCGTAGGCTCTTTACAAGAACTACATAACCCATACCGACTACAATTTGGACCAAAGGGTAACGTACATATACATGTCTAGTTAGCTATTTCTAGAGCTAATTTTTAAGCTAATGCGGATAGTTCAGATTTATGTCGCAAATGAAATGTCATTCACGCTTATTCGATGCACATTCCCTGTGAATCTGTTTACATCGACAAAACCCAGCACTGGTTAGCTTGTAATTAAACAAATCTTTGCTAGCCACAATCAGGAACAGCTTCCCACGGTTTTTCACATAAGCTTATACGTTAATGTTCAAATATATTAGCTAAAATAATATATTCTTTAGTTGCTCTGCAAGTACCTCTCTCTTGATATTAATAAGCAATATACTACGTAAACGTAAGCTTCAGTAAGGTAGAATTGGTAACTAGCAATAGCAACAGAAGTCATCCTCCATTCAACAGTCAAATAATTTCCCTTTTGCCCTTTTTTAGTATCCATCTATAAACCCGTGGTAAGACTAAAGATTTTTCTTTAAGTCGTATTTGTTAGACTTGCAATATCGCATTCCTTAATCTAGTCTCTCCCACGCCTGTCTATTGCTAAACTTTAAACTCTCAAGGGATTGGTTACAAGTACTTACAATGGTTATGTCAGTGAACTGTATGTGAAAGAAACAATTTAATCTGAATAAGCATTAAAAGTACCTTCAGTGTGTTCAGACCACACTAAAATCATGTGGTTAAAATATGAAATTATGGGGTAATTTATGCCTCTCAGTTTATATTGAAACTTGTGAAATTTTGTGACCCAAAATCACCAAATGTTGTGAACGACATGGCGTAGTTGTTTTGTTCAGCCAAAAGATCGTGTTGTTGAGTATATTTTTTACATTTTAAAAAACAACAGATGTGGTCTGCTGCGTCTCTTTTTTTTATGCGACATACACAATGATGGTTAAATTTCATTTGTCAATAGAAACTGGACTTTGTGTGAGCTAATCATTCACTTGATGATGTATCAAAGTGAGATTTGGAATATAGGGGCTTGAAAACGTAATGCTAGGTTATTTATAAAACTCAGCTCCTCTGAAGGTAAATCAAACTTCAACAGTAAGACTTTGTTATTAACTGGAGCAAAAAAAAAGTTAAATAATTATTATGTGAGTAAGTTTACATTTTCAGTAATTATCAAATCTGCAGCATGCAAGTGCAAATGAAAAGCTGTTTTTGAGGTTGCGATGAGACCAGTAGCATGCATATGAATCACCAGTACCGCCAATGATGAAAATGTTTTTCTGGTTTATGGCAGGATGTCAGAAGGGGACAGTGTTGGAGAATCAATCCATGGGAAACCATCTGTAGTTGCTGCCTTTTTCACTGGGGTTGGAACGGTGACTATCATTTAGTTCACACACGTCACTGATATTAAGTTAGTGGTATTGTACAAATTTGCTGACAAAAATTCCTTAATTTTTCAACAGGTCTATCAGACATGGCTTGACAAGTCAACACCCTTCTATGCGGTGCGATGGGCGCTCACTCTACTACTTACTGCAATCTACATGATCAGAGTGTACATACTACAGGTGATTGTTGTCCCTGTTTCCTCCAAAAATCAGAATGTGCATATCGTGTTGATTAAAAAGAACTCCTGTTTCCATACACATATACATTAACTTTAAAAACTTTTTGGAATTTTTACTTGTATATTTTTTTAAAATACTTTCCAAATCCATATTCACCTTGAGAAAACCTTGATTGCAAAAAAACAGCTATGAGAATCTATTTCTCCTGTGCGTCCTGTGATCATCGGCTGGGGTACATGTGATTAACAAACTGTCTGTCTTTCCGGGAGTTTTTTATGTGTTGTTCTTGTGTTGCTTTTCAGGGGTGGTATATAGTAACTTACGCTTTGGGAATCTACCACCTCAACCTGTTCATTGCATTTCTGTCGCCAAAAGTGGATCCTTCTTTACTTGATGAAGGCAAGTGGACACTTATATTCATAGCGTTTTCTTGTGTTGTATGATTTTGTACTAAACAACAAAGTATCTGCTAAGTAGCCAAAAATATAGATTTTTGGCTACTTTCCAATGTGATTTAAATTTATTGCAAAATTGGTTTCAGTATCAATAAGTGCCACAAAGTCCCTTTCTATATCATTGTGTAATTTACTTCTCTTGTAGATGAGGGCCCATCCCTTCCGACCAAGCAGAACGAGGAGTTCCGCCCTTTCATCAGGAGGTTGCCTGAATTTAAATTCTGGTAAGAGTTCAGCTCTAGGTCTGGCTTTGTGTTGTGATTGCTCAACAGGGATGGGCAAATTATGTCTGATTTTAGAATGATCTGTGTGGTAACAGTGTGATGTATAGTGATAGTGCATCACTATGTACTATAATTGCATTTTGATGCAATGATATCCCTCCATTTTTACTCTGAGGTTTTGGAAAATTAGTCTGGTTTTCTTATAGAATTAGTGAAGAACTGTCTATAGCGACACCCCTGGTTAAACACTGGAACTGCTTTGGTGAAAGAAAAATCACGATTGAAGCTTATAAGTTTTTGCTCATTAAGATTAGATTGGTAATATACTGTACGTTATTAATGATTTGAGTTGTCTTTCAGCCACCACATGTCGCGTGCTTTGAACGTCAGAGTTTTAAAAGCATTCTGTTCATATCCAGATTAGGTTTGTTGTAAAGTGACACTTGCGCTAAGCTTCAGCAACAGCAGCCTGCTGTGTTCCACCCATATGAGTCTCCGCTCCACCTGTATCTATACACCCGCCGTGCTCTTCACCACCATATGTTCTGGAAAGAGAATCATAAACATATGAGAGACAGTCTGGTTCCCTTACAGCTACAGAGAACATCATCTCTGTAACAGCTAACAAGTTCATCAGCATAAAACTAATAACATATCATGCCATGATGGTCAGATTAATAAAAACATAAGATATTACCTTGAATAAAAATTTTTCGCAACTGTTTTAATGTTAGAAATTTGAAAATTTAACATTTAAAAACTTACAGAAGTTTTCTCTTCCTCTGAATTTTGTGACAGGCACTCTGCAACAAAAGGCATCGTCATCGCCATGATTTGCACGTTTTTCGATGCCTTCAATGTTCCAGTGTTTTGGCCAATACTCGTAATGTACTTCATCATGCTGTTTTGCATCACCATGAAGAGGCAGATTAAGGTAAACCACAACTCGAAAAACAAAGAGTATATGAAATTGTTGCTTGTTTGGGCTAACGGATAAAAGTTAACATTTGAAATAACAGTAACAGTCAATTGTAAGGGTTTTGTGGGCTGTTCAGAAAATATTTTGTATGGCTGAGAAGGACATCTTAGCTGAACAACGCAGACTTCTGTTGAACATAAAAGCAGAAAAATATATTCATAAATTTTTAAACAAGCAAGACGTATACCTGTTTAATCTCACTAAAGTTAACTGTCTTGGAAAAACTGCAGTATTAATTCTTTAACATTACAGGCAATATTATATTACACCTCTTGTGCACATAACCTTTTAAAATATTGGTGTATATTATGTTTAGATTAATTATTGCTTTATTTGTTTAACAAAAAGTGTGCATCTCTGTTCTTTGTGTCATGAAAACATTTAATCAGAACCTGCCTGCCTCTAATTCTCTTTCTTTGCCCCTTCCTCTGTAGCATATGATCAAGTACAGATACCTACCCTTCACACACGGGAAGAGGACATATAAAGGCAAGGAAGACACAGGGAAAACTTTTGCTAGTTAAGAACTCCAACTTACCCTTCGCCTCAGTCTCATTTGAAACGCAATCATCACAGCTAGAAGGGAGTGATGAAGATTAGAGATTATTTTTTCTTTTTTTTGTAAGCTGGACAGTAACATTGAAACATAACAATAAAAAAACAATAAAAAACCTTAGGCTTGGATCCATAATTGACAGTGTTGGATGAAGATATGAGCAGCACAAATCAAAAATAGTCACTTGCCCAAAATTTCTTTTGTTAAAAAAAATTTCTTTTAATCAGTAGTTAAAACTTAGTTCTGCCTTTTGACCCCATCGGATGAATAAATATTCATCAAGTAGAAGCTAAACTAAATTGACATTACAGTCATTTTTCAAAATTGTGGATCTTTCAGTGCAGCATTATCTCCCCATCTTAGTCTGCCAACTTTTAATTCATATGATGTCCCTACTTATTTGTAACACATTAAGCGGTATATTATTAATCAGTTAAGTTTGTTTGCAAAAGAATGTGATTAGGTGTGAAATTTGATTTAAAAAAAATCTTAATGATAAATGTTCTGGATCTCAATTTCTGCTGCTCGGCTAAGTGTGTTGGACAAATACTAGATGAAGTTGCCTAGGAGTTTTTAGTGACATTTCATCTGAATATGCATTCATGATGGGCAGAAAAAAGATAAATGTGTGAATGTCTCACTTCAAATTAATTCAGTGTGATTTCTGAGTGGCTGTTTTGGTTTTAAGTTGGTACATGTTTTTTTTTTTTTTTTTTTCCTTTTTAGTATAATTTAACTGTTGCATAGGCTGAGTATTTAGATATAATATTATTTTACTCATTTTCAGACAGCCCACTCAACATTTATGAATGCATATCTCAAGGATGGTGTTACTGATCTTTATTCTGCTGTAGTCTGCTGCCGTAAATCCACTCATATTTGTGTTTCTGTTTGCAACATTAAGCCTCAAATGGGAAATGCCAGAAATTTGCAAAGTGTCAGACTTATTCTGTATAATGATATTCCAAACCATTTTTTTCTCCAAAGTGCACAACCAGTATTCATTTCTTTAGCACATTCATCTGTCTGATTTAAAATTGAAGTAAATAATATCCAGAAGGCAGTTTCTCTTTGGAGCATTTTCCCATGTGCTCCAAAAATGGAGTTTGACTTAGATTTTGTAGACTAGCCCTTGTTGTGCTTTATGATTTGCATTTACCTTAAAAAAAAAAAGCTACAAACAGTCATTCCAAGCAAACTGTTGTTCTCTTTCTTTTTCAGAGGAAACATAGGACAACTGATTGACACCCTTTATTAAAACAAATGGATGAAGTTGGTGGCGATCATACATTTTTCTATGAATCTCTTGATTTTTTTTTTCCTTTCCTAACAAAGTGCTATGAATCTGTCAATACTAAACTGATCTACACTGTATGTAGTAAGGGATCAAAACATTTTCCTGTAAAAAAAAGTTTGTGTTTCAAAGGGTTGTCTGGATTTGTGTATATACAGTATATATATATTTTAAAATATAATTTTTGTTTTGAAATCTTTTCTTTTTCATTCATCCACCTTGTTATTTCCCCATATGAAAATCTGTTTCACCTGAACTGATGAAAGACGGACTGGTTAATTGGGTTCCTGAGCTGAATTTAATGTTTTTCATGGATTGCATGTTATTTTCTTGTGCTACAGTAAAAAAAAAAAAAATCAACTTGATTTTAAAAATGGAAGTGTAATTTTTTTTTCCACTCCAAATGCTATTAAAGAGGCTGTGTCCCTTCGGAACAGTACAAAAGTGTCTTGGCTTCATATTTTGGATAGTTTTGGGTAAAATAGTTTGAATATCAAGGAAGAAGTCGATCCCAGTATTCTGAGAATGTTTGTACTAAAATTGTGATGTATTTTTGCTTATATGACATCTTAACGTGATATAAGTGAAAAGTTGTTTGATTCAACCAAATCGGTAAAAAAAAAAAGTTGAATTTTTTTCATATAAAAAAATGTGGTTTACGTAAGAATGTTTCAGACTGTTGACTTTGTTGGACAATTTTCATGAACAAGATAAGCCACAAAAGTTTGCTTGGAAGAAAAGATCAAATTTCTGTTTCCAAACATGCTAGAGGAAAGGTAAGTGGAATGGAAGAAAAAGTGCAATAAAAAATGCACCTTTTTTATTGCACTGAGGAATATGAAGGGATCTTCATATTCCTCAGAGGATGGTGAAGCAAAGCCCATTTAAGAGTTTTTTTGGAAAACAAATTGAGGATTGTAGGTGTAGTTTATGCTTCTAAAATTACCACACATAGGTATATCCAGGACATGGGTTACTTGAGGACTATAAATGGACCAAAAAAAACCTGGACTGTTGTTCAGTGGCCCATACTGTACATGGACATAGTCTTCAATCAGTTAATGTGTTTAATCATCCTTATTTTTTGGTCTTATGTAATACTGTCATTTTCTCCTAATCTGAATTTTTATTGGATGTAATCACTCCATATGTGGCAGAGCTCTGAGGTTTTATTTCTTCATTTGAATTACTGAAATAAAAACACCTTGGGAGTAAACACCCTGTCTGAAAAAAGCCCTTGTTCTGTTACAAGGGTTTGTGTAGAAATGCAAGAAAGAGGCCTTCTTATTTTATGCACGTTATTTTCATATTGAAAACTGAACTGGCTCAGTTTGTGGATTTTTTTTCATGATGGTGTCATTAAACTTGCCTTCACAGGAGAAGCTGTTTCAGAAACCAGGATGTAGCATCAAGCGGATAAAACAACTTTTGCATGCTGATTTGTTAATCCACCTCATCCTACAGTTAGGTGTTTATGAGAGTGCGCTCATCCCGGACTTATGAAAAGTATGCAGGGTAACTCATGAACAACACCTTTCATGAAACTGTAAGAGACAAGCTACAAAAAAGTTTCCACCAGAGTGGCAAACAACAGACATGGAATTGACACGGATTATTGCTCATCTCTATCTGCTGGGGTGTATCCTGCATTTTCTGAATGAGGCTGATGCAGTCTCAGAATTTGAGCTGGATGGAGATTATTTAATAGGTGGACTTTTTGACATCCATCATGTCAGTGAAAGGCTTCACCGTGACAAACCAGAAACCATTACCTGCTCAAGGTGAGACTTCTAGTCTTTGTTTATGCCTTTTTCTTCTTTTCAAGAACTTAACAAATGTTACTTAACTTGTTCAGCACATTTGAAACATTTTAAGTTATAACTGCCCCTTTTATGCTAATGTTAGATTTTCCCAGGATTTTGTTACATCATATGATTCAACAAAATCCTTGAAGACATATTTTACAGTTGGGATCTGCAAAGCTGTCACCAACCTTCAGTTGTTTACTTGCAGAAGAGAGCTAACAACTTCATTTCAGGGGAGCAGACAGGTTGTGAAAGCAGGGTCAAGTAAAGGCTTAGTCTAATGGGGACCATTTCAATTCTAAAACAGCCATATTAAGTCCAATATCCAAATTTTTACAGCAGTTAATGAAAACATTATTTATTAAACCTTCCTTAACACTCCCAACCTGTTGGTCCACTGGCTTTAATGCCAATGAGTCAAAGTTTTGAGCATAGTAAACACAATAACACACCAACATAATGAATTAAATAATTACAACAGGTTAACTTTAATTTTAACATGCGACTTTTATACATATATCTGCTTAGAAATATATAGTGTTAACTGCAGTGAATTAATTAGTTTATATTTTTATTCACTCTTTAGTGAGATCAACAGTCAGCTGCACCATTCTTAACACTTATAAAAGAACAGGTTTGCAGCATATGGGTGAAAAGTAAGTTTAGTTTTACTGAGTTGACACAGACACATCTTTTCAAAGAAAGTGTGGTACTGATGACGCAAAAAGCATCTGCTGTGATGACCTTATGGAACAAGGACTACTCTGATAAGCTTGACTTTTTGGTGAGATTTGGTTTCTTTGATATTTCCAATTTGATCAAGAATTTCGTCCACAGCAACCAAATAAGCAAAAAATGCTATCTACCAAAAATGGGTCTGAATCATAAATGTTGCTCTACCCCATTTTTCTGTCCCCAGTCAACCCTTCATCCTGTCAAGTTACCGGAGGTTTCAGCTAATGAGATTTGCAATAGAGGAGATCAATAACTCTACCAAATTGTTGCCAAATGTGACGCTCGGCTATAAAATATTAGACCTCTGCTCAGACACACAGAACTTCCCTGGAGTTTTCAAACTCATCTCTGATGAGAGTCTCATCCAGCCTTGGAATGACTCACAGAGGCTTGCCTCCAAAATGGTCTCAGTGGTCGGCTCTTACACAAGCACAGTGACGCTGAGTGTTGCCCCACTATTCATGATGGATTTCTTCCCGATGGTAAGCATGCCAGTTGTTTCAATACTTTCTAAATAACCTGAGAAATGTTCTGTGCAATGTTACTTTAAGTTTTTGAAATGTCTCTTTCAACAGGTCAGTTATGGAGCTGCCAGTTCCGTTTTTTCAAGGAAAAATAATTTCCCGTCTTTCCTACGAACGGTCCATCCTAATAAAGATGTGATAGAGGTGGTTCTAAGGATATTGCGAGAATTCAACTGGCGCTGGGTTTCATTTCTTCACATTGACGACGACTACGGCAGAGATGGCCGGGATTTGTTCATTCGGACAATTGAGAACACAGAGATCTGTCTGGCCTATACAAAAGACCTTGATCAAGACACAGACTACTATGAGGTTTTCCAACAAATTACGTCACTAAAGGTAAACGTCTTGATTGTTTTTGCACCAGAATGGACGGCAGAAATTCTCGTTGAGGCTGCCATAAAATATGACGTCACCGACAAGGTATGGATAGCGGGAGATGCTTGGTCCTTACACAAGAAGCTTCCCAAAAGAAATGGAATCAGGAAAATTGGAACTGTAGTTGGGATAGCTGAGCCAAAAATGGCAATTCCAGGTTTCAATGATTTCATCAATGCAATCAGAGGCCAGACTCAACAGGAAGATGGTGCAGAAGAAAAGTTTTGCAGTCAGGCTTGTAACTGCAGTAATCACACTGCCGCAGATATCATTAATGCAGATCCGTCCTTCAATTTCCCTGTTTACTCTGCTGTGTATTCTATTGCCCACGCCTTGCACACTGTGCTGCAATGTGAAACTGGCAGGTGCAACAGGAGAATTACAGGAGTTCCCCATATGGTAAGTACATGTATAGATATATGTATAGATATATACATATATATATATATATATATATATATATATACATAGATAGATAGATATAGATATATCTATATATATATATATATATATATATATATATAGATAGATAGATATATCTATCTATATATATATAGATAGATATATCTATATCTATCTATCTATCTATCTATCTATCTATCTATCTATCTATCTATCTATCTATCTATCTATCTATCTATCTATCTATGTATATATGTGTTTGTATATATTATATATATATAGATCTATATATATATATGATACAAATATCTTTAAACTTTAAAAATAATCTATGTATACCCTTTGGTAAATCATAGATTTATTTTGGAGTGGTCACTTACCCAGATCTGGTTACGTAAATAGAACTTGGCAAACAACATGAAGTAGGCTAAAAGATCTCCAAAAGACGAAAGGAGAAAATTATTACGATCTACCAATGTGGAAAGGTTTACAATGCCATTTGTAATTATAAACACTTGCTACTTAGAATACTGTAATTGTATCCATGCTTTTTATCTTATTAATGGCACATACAGAAACCTGTAAATAATCCAAGGTCTATTTATTTCAACAGATATTACAAGAGCTGTGGAAGACCAACTTTATGCTTCTAAACCAGAGTGTTCAATTTGATGAGAATGGTGACCCCTCCTTTGGATCATATGCAATAGTTTTCTGGAACAAAAGTGGAGAAGCAGAGGAGGTTGGCCTTTACAGTTATCACTCGTCTTTACAGTTCATTGTCAACAGGACTAAAATCCAGTGGCATGGAAATGGTTCGGTAAGTAGGTTTTTTAATTTTTCCTGAAAAAAAAAAAACTAAATACATGTTTGACTTCCATTTTTAGTGCAAGCAAATGTTCAGAAGGGAAAAAAAAGGAGTACATTGGTGATAATAGTTATGGTGACAGCTGGCTTATGTGGATATCTACGTTCATTGAAAATTATCTCTGCTGAAGCGTGACAGTGTTTTTTACATTCATACAGCTTTAATTGTTTCATGGCTGTCAAACTCATCTCCTTGTTGAATGAACGCAATATTTACTTTCGTGCCTGATGTATGACTTGAACAGGTGCCGCAGTCGATTTGCTCCGAAGAATGTGATGCTGGATTTGCAAAAAAACAAGAAGGACTCCACAAATGCTGCTTCAGCTGTATAAAATGCGAAAGTGGAACCTATGTCAACAGCACAGGTAAATAATCATGACATGGAAAACAACTTCTCATTTTTATTCATCTATCAAATGCAAAACAACACAGAAAAGAAGGAAGGCTACTGACCCGCTTATTAATACAAAACAGCTTTGTACTTAGGAAGTAGCTAAATCTGCATCAATGTTAAACATTGACAAAAGGGAAACTGCATTAATTCTCAGATTTACTAAAATATTTCACAGAATTGGCAAATACATATACTGTTAGATACTTATTTTGATATTTGTGCTAGGATCATATTTCATGCATCAAATTGCTTCTAAATAATTGTCATAATCATAATTGGGCTCCTAAATCAAATTCCACATCATGCTTCATTTAGCCTTGGTTCAATCAATGTTCAACCTTTAACTTTGACATTTTGAATATACTAACCAAAGGTTTATGTTTTTATATTTTTATAAAAGGTATAGTTTTGAACAAACAAAATAAGACTGTAGTATGATGCCTCAGTTAATTTAACCCTTACCTGCTGACTGTCTATGTACTGTATCATTACAACAATAGATTCTGCCACCTGCCACAAATGTGACAACACAGAATGGTCTGAAGCAGGAAGTACTTCATGCTATCGGCGGCAGGAGGACTACATGCCTTTCTCGCATGGTGGCGCTGTGGTTGTCATGCTTGGAGCTTTGATCTTCATTGGCCTCACCGCAGTCGTATCTGTCCTCTTCTTTATTAATTACAAGACTCCCGTTGTCAAGTCTGCCGGAGGACCGATGTGCTTCTTGATTTTAGGCTGTCTTGCTCTGTCCAGTCTTAGTGTGTTCTTTGCCTTTGGTAAACCAACAACAGCTTCTTGTATCTTGAGGGTTTTACTAATAATATTTTTCTTCACAGTTTGTTTGGCTTGTTTTGTTGTGCGCTCTTTCCAGATCGTTTGCATTTTCAAAATAGCTGCCAGGTTCCCTAACATCCTCAATTGGTGGATGAAATACAAAGGACAGTGGTTGGTCATCTGTGTGGCCTGTATCTCTCAGGCAGTCTTACTTGTCATTGGCTTTTCTGTTTGGACCCCACATCCTCAAAATGACACACAGCGAGATCCAGACATAATCATCCATTACTGTTTTAGCAATTTATATGGGGTATTAGGTTCTCTGATTTTAATTTTATTATTGATTTTTCTTTCTTTTTGTTTCTCCTACATTGGAAAAGACTTGCCAAAAAATTACAATGAGGCTAAATCCATAACTTTCTGTCTCCTGCTGCTGATAATCATCTGGATCATATATGCCACTGTCTATGTGTTGTACCGTGGAAAGTACATCCATGTTATTTATGGAATGGGAGTCCTTTCTAGTCTCTACTCTTTTCTGTCCTGGTATTTCCTGCCAAAATGTTCCATCATCATTTTTCAACCTCAAAAAAATACCCAGCAGTACTTTCAAAGTCTCGTTCAGAGTTACACAAAGATAGTTAACCAATAGTCCCTTGACCATCTCTGAGACTTCTGAGAACTCTCTTTCTGGTTTGAATTGCTCTTTATGAGTTTTGAAAGACCTATTTTTATCAAATGTTATCTCAGCCAAAAAAAACTCTCACATTAAATGCTGAATTTGTCTAAAGAAAAACCAACTAATTTATCTTCAAATCTTCTGTCAACAGGTTCATATTAAATGATGCTATTGGAATCTAGTTTTATTTATAGAGTACTTTTAATTACCACACAGGAACAAATGGTTGTACATTTTGCCTTTTGCACTTTGAGGAGCAGCTGATATGAGGAAAAAGGACAGTGTATGGTATATAATAAATCTTAATAACAAACTTGTATTTTTAGAACTTCAGAAAGGTTTTTGTTACAGCTAAATTAAGGTGTGTTCACAGAATGTTTTTTTTTTTTCTGTATTCTAACTTGCAGTGATAAAGAAAGGAAATAGCTCTGTATAACAGTAGGTGACAGAGGTGCATGTTTTATTGCTTCCTGGGAATATCTAAAGAGATATTTTGTAGTCATGTTTATGTAAATACAATGTTTCAAGCTAGACATCTAAGACCTGTATTTCCAAAGATCTTACTAAAAAAGACAGAGAATCTTTACATCAAAGAAAATTTCAATATATCAGCAACAAATTGAAAGAAAAAAGGAAGCACAAAAGTGCATTCTACAAATAATCTATAATAATTACAGAAAAAATGCATATCTTAATTCATGCGTCCAGGGAAAGTTCCTTTGTTTGGTGACCAGACAGGACATTGTGACTAGACCACCCCCTGCTTGCTCAGTCTCATGTTGACCACAGAACTGCATCTTGCACAGCTTCTCCTGAGGTGACTGGCTTTCAAAAAGTCTGAACTCAACAGAGCCTAGTAATAGTGTAAGTCACAGGCATAGTTTAACCTCCAATGTAAGATTAGAATCTCACTAATGAAGTGACTCTCCATAACCTTAGGAGCTATTTTGGATTACCGAACTCTCAACCCTGTACCATCCTCCAATTTACAAAGCACCAGTCCGTTAGAGGCAAGATATCCTGGTACCTTAGTTTTGGCGGCTACTGATTTTTTTTTTTTTTTTTTTCAAAGATTTGTTTTCCTGAACCTTAAATAGACATAAGAGTGTGAGTACTAAATCTCTTTCTCTTTTAAAACTCTTTATTTGTTTAGTTAAAAATGGCCATGGCTCTGCTCAAAAGACTTATTCACGTTGGTGGGATCAGACCTGCACGCAGACAATGTGTTGTTCATTGAACAAGTATTTGGCAGCTGTAGAAATTTTACATGCTTATTTGTAAATTATCTAATGTGACAGTCATGTTTTTATGTCGCTCGTACACCTGCAGTTTATTAACATTTTTATGAGAGCTCAACTCTTCATGAGCCAAGTTAAACCATTAGAGTAAAAGAAGAGGCAAATCTGGAAGGAGTTCACAACAAAGTGGTAAACAAAATCGATGACAATGAAAAGGATTTTGGCTCATATTTGTCTGCTGGGATGTCTACTGCAGGCTTTGACTGAGCCTGTCTCAGCCTCAGAGTTTGTTTTGGATGGAGATTTTTTTATTGGAGGACTTTTTGACATTCATCAAGTCAGTGACAGCCTTTCAAGGGACAGACCAGAGACCATCATCTCCTCCAGGTGGGTCATTTAACATTGACAGATATCTTGACAAGATTAAACAAATGAAAATTTGGAGGTTTCAGTTTCCTCCTAATTCAGGAGGAAATCCAGATATTGAGTCCAGACAAGATTTAAAATCCAACCTTAATGTTTGATTAAGCAATCCCATCAGCTGTTCTAAAATTGACAGTCCTTTCGTACAGGGTACACACACAACATGAATCTTAATCTGAATAATAAACTATATCCTTGTCTTTTTTTCTG
This sequence comes from Girardinus metallicus, assembly GCA_903067095.1. Taxonomy (NCBI): domain Eukaryota; kingdom Metazoa; phylum Chordata; class Actinopteri; order Cyprinodontiformes; family Poeciliidae; genus Girardinus; species Girardinus metallicus. Next base: position 8,213 of record CAEGAE010101003.1, on the reverse strand, counting down.
TCGACAGCTAACCTTTCATTCTATCAAGTTATCGGAGATTTCAAATGATGAGATTCTCTGTAGAGGAAATCAATAACTCTACAAACCTACTGCCAGGTGTAACTCTTGGCTATGAAATATTTCACCACTTGGACAGATAAAATTTCCCCGGTATTTTTAACCTCATCTCTGTTAATGGTTTCATCCAACCTTGGAACGAATCACTGAGGAACACGTCAAAAAGGATTGCAGTGGTTGGAACCTACAGCAACGCTGAGTTTTGCCCCTCTGTTCATGATGAATCTCATTCCTCTAGTGAATATCTCAACTGTCATGAATTGTTCTTAACATTATATGATGTATATATTTATTTCGTTTATTTAAGATATTTTTTAAGAATGAAATTTTTGAGAAAATGTATGTCCATTTCTCATTAACAAGTCAGTTATGTGGCTTCTACAATATATTCCAAATTATTATGCAAATTAAATTTAAGTGTCATAAAGATAAAAAAAATTTTGTGGTGCTATTAAATTCATAGATGGTATTGTGTCTCAGGGCTCTTTGAATCACTGCAATTAATTTCAGAGACCCAGGTTGATTAGTTTGTCAGGTGAGCTCAATTAAAGGAAAACTACTTAAGAAGGATGTTCCACATTATTAAGCAGGCCACAGGTTTCAAGCAATATTGGAAAGGTAAAGGATCTCTGCTGCCAAAAATCATCAGATAGTGTAGTGCAGTGGACAAGATATGAAAACATTAGATATTTAATGAAAACTGAAGAACTATCATACTGTGAAGAGATTTGTGGCTGATTCAGAACAAAGATGGGTTTGTGCAGATAAAGGCATAATGAGGAAGGTTTCTGTTAAACAAATTTATCAGATTAAGAGAGCAGCTGCTAAAATGCCTTTACAAAGCAGCAAACGGTTATTTGAAGCTCCACCCTGAAACCTCAAGGTGGAGGATCCTCCAGAGGCTTGTTGAGCATGAACCTACTATTGGGCCCCTAACCATAGCTCACAAGCAGAAAAGGTAGCAGTGGGCCCAGCCATACATGAAGATTCATTTTCAAACAGACTTATTCACTGATGACTGATGGTCCAGATGGACGCAGTAGTGGAATGGTGGTGGATGGCCACCACGTTCCAACATGGCTGTGACATCAGCAAGGAGGTGGTGGAGTCATTTTTTGGGCCAAAATCATGGGGAGAGAATCATTGGTCGGCCCCTTTAGGGTCCCTGAAGGTGTGAAAATGACCTCAGCAAAGTATGTGGATTTTATGACTGATCACTTTCTTTCATGGTTCAAAAAGGAGAGCCGTACCTTCAGTAGCAAAATCATCTTCATGCATGACAATGCATGCTACAAGGAATACCACTGTGTCATTGGCTGCTATGGGCATAAAAGGGGAGAAACTCATGGTGTGGTCAACATCCTCCTCTGACCTATTGAGAACCTTTGGAGTTTCCTCAAGCAGAAGATCTAAGGGTGGGATGCAGTTCATATTAAAACAGCAGCTCTGGGAAGATATTCTGATATCTGGCAAAGAAATTCAAGCAGAAACTATCCACAAACTCACAAGTTCAATGGATGTAGGAATTGTGCAGTGATATCAAAGAAGGGGTCCTATGTTAACATATAACTCGGTCTGTTAAGATGTTTTACATTGAGATAGCTTTTGATTTTGTAAATGTGACCACTTAATGCTGAACATTTGAAGAATGACCGTTTGCGGTTCTTTATAATCCATAAAATATTTTGAAAATCTGGGGTGCATAATAATTTGGAACAGTGCATTTTGAGTTGTTTTTTTTTTTTTTTTTAAATACCGTTCTCATTAGGAGGTTTGTTCAGTAAAATTTGATTTATACTGTAATAGTTCATGGCTTGAAAATTATACTGACCATCATTTGCATTGACCATTTAAGAAAATCTGAGAAAATATCACTTGAATAATATTTTGGAACACAGTGTAGTTCTGTCTTCTCAGACAAACTTAATTTTCCATCTTTCTTAAGAACAATACATCCTAACAAAGATGTTATAGGGGTGGTTCTGATGATTTTGAAAGAATTCAACTGGCGCTGGGTTTCCTTCCTTCACCTTGACGATGACTATGGCAGAGACGGCCGGGACGTGTTCATCAACAGCATTGAGAAAACAGAGATCTGTCTGGTTTACACAAAAGGCCTTGATCCTTACACATCCATCCATCCATTTTCATTACACCCTTTTCCTTAGTGGGGTCGGGAGGGTTGCTGGTGCCTCTCCAGCCACGTTCTGGGTGAGAGGCGGGGTACACCCTGGACAGGTCACCAGTCTGTCGCAGGATCCTTACACAAATTACACAAAACTTTTCCAAATTGTAGAATCATTCAGGGTTAAAGTCACAATTGTTTCCGCACCAGAATGGACAGCTGAAGCCCTCATCAAGGCTGCCATAGAGCATGACGCCGCCAACAAAGTGTGGATAGCTGTGGATGCCTGGTCCTTACACAAGAAGCTTCCCGAAGAAAATGGAATCAGAAAAATCGGTAATGTAATTGGAATTGCTGAGCCAGTAGTATAAATACCAGGCTTCAGTGATTTCATCCATTCTTTAAAGCCCAGTCTCAACAGGAAGATGCAAATAAAGGAAAGCTTTGTAACCAGGTCTGCAACTGCACCAGTGTGACAGAAGGAAATATCATCAATGCAGATCCGTCTTTCTCTTTTTCTATTTACGCGGCTGTGTATGCCATCGCCCATGCTTTACATACTGTCCTGCAATGTGGAACTGGCAGGTGTAACATCAACACAATGGTACAACCACACATGGTGAGTTTATGATCAGAACTGTGAATATAATAATAATAATAATAATGGAGGAAGTGGGTTGCGGTGTAAGAGAGAAATTCAAATGATTGAATTCTATTTTAATTCAAATTTTAAAATAGAAAATATTTTTCTAATTACAAATGTGTTTTTTATTTTGTTTTACACAAAAAAAAAACATTTATTTGATTCATGTGTTATACCTGGTGTAAATAGGATATTCAGTATAAACTATTAATTTTGAGTTCAGTTTGAGTATCGCTGCTAAAGATGATGATTCTGCTAATCTCCTCAGGAGTTGATGTATTACTACAAGGTACTTTTGAAGATGTTTACAAAAGCTCAACTGAGTCAGTTTGGGTTTATACCAAACCATTCAACGTGTGTTGCTACAATTTCAGTTTAATTAATGTTCAAACAATAACTGTAAACAATTTAACCTTGCGAGTAGGGGGATTACACACTCACAATACCAACTTCATGAAGTTGCACCCCAGATAGACCCCACTGTTCTCTGGGAATTTATAACTCCTGCACAGTTTCATTTCCTGCATCAACACTATAGTTTACATACAGAGCTTCAGTGAGTTAAGGGAGGGGCAGGAAATTATTTTTCCCAAAGGACCACAAAAGTAACTGTCTGTTAAAAACCAAACCACTGGCTGACACCAGTTTTCCAAGTATATGGTTGAGCTAAAAATTATTCTTGTCCCTGGTATATATCTTGTCACAAGAAAAATGTTGCCAACATTTTTCTTGTGACATGCCTTTTCATTGTTTATTGTGTTTTAAGATGTGTTTGTCTAATTTCTAATCAGAAATAAACTTTTCAGATAAATTAAATTTATTTTAAAATAAACATCTGCTATGGTAATCAAATGTCACCCATTGTTTTGACATCATAAAGGTTATGCTTCAAATAGATAATTACTCTTTATGAAAAACAACTGTCATAGATAGCCAAGATCTCATACTCGCTGTGTTTAGTCTGATATTTAAATTCAAGTTATAATTCATGATAATAAGTCTGACATTGTATTCAACAAACTGAACAGACCAGCTTAACTTTCACTTCTGAAAATAAATACTTAAATACATGTCTACTTTATCGATTTTCCTTCTCATTGACCTTAGAATAATTTCTAAGTACCAGAGCAAGGAGTGCCTAACAACACCAGGACATTAAAAATTACTTTTTATTGCAAAAAAGGGAATTCAATTGCAGTCTTTTGATTTTGCTGTGTTTCACATAATTGCACTAAAGTACAAGGTCCTTCTCTTTTACTCCATTAAGTGAGACAGAGAGCAGGGACAACGGGAAGGGGTGAAACAGGGTATGTGTGTGATGCTTATTTGATATGCAAATATTGCATGTTATCATCTGAGTTGTTTACACTGCCTTATTATGAGTGCGTAACACACAACAAACCCACTATCCTTCTAGTTTTTAATATAGTGTTTGACAGTTCTCAACAAAATTTTAACAGTTTCTGTAATCTCTTTAGATGTTTTCTCAAGCAGCACAGTCCTGATATTTGACAAAACACAAAGATTGCTTGCCAAAGTTGTTCATGAGCATATTTGGTCTATTAAAATAAGTAATTAATCCACTAAAATATACTTAAATATACAGTACATACTGATATGCTGCAGACATAATTTGATATGTTTTATTTGCGGATCATGCAAATATTTTTTTTGCTCTTGGGGGGGAAAAGAGACAACATTTTGAAATGATTATCACTGAAATTTGTTTAGCATAAACAAATTCTCACAAAATTTGGGGAAAAGAAAATTATCCCAGAATAGCCTATCTTTTGGTGGGGGTTTTCTGGCGTGTTCCCTGGAAACCTTTAACATGCAGCAGTCCAAACTGCTCTAGATTTATCAGCTTTTGCTGACTACAGACCTATTGCTAAACTCTGATTCACCTTTAAAATCTACGAGAAGGCCAATGACTGTCAATCAATGGTTTTCAGGCAAAGAATTGAAAAAAATTTTTCAATCTGGTTTTTAAACTTTACACAGTCCACAATCAGTTTTGTAATTGTGAGCCTATCTACCTAGGCTATCTGTCTAGTGCATGTATGTATGTAGATTTATTTGTGTAGTATAATGTAGGGGTTATTACAGGTACATATTTATTCATATGTAGCGGCTGTATTACAAAAAGGCATTGAAAAAAATGATCAGGCTACTATGCAATGTAAGAAAATTGTTTATTTGGGACAGTTCTGATTGAAATTATTGAGGTGTGATTGTTATGTGTTACGTTGAGTTCTAATGTAAATATTGTGTATGTTGTTCATTCATTCATTTTTAATTAGTTCTATATTTGCATTCTTTTAAATTATCCAGTTTTTTTTCTATCTATACTCTTCTCCTAAATCTAGATTAAACAACATGGTTGCATTGAATAAAACACTGTTAAACTTTTTTTCTCAAAAAGTTTTCTCACTGGAATTTCATTTAGGTTATATTTAAATGGTTTTAGGTCAGTTTGGATTCCAAAATAACTTTTTTTAAATTAAGTTCCAGAAGAATGAGAGAAATATTTTTCTAACTATTTTCAAATTTAGAGGTTAATTACGGTCCCTCAGCATTTGGTTGGATTGACTTTTAAACTGTAATATTTGGGAGTATTATTTCATGAGTGTCTCACAAGAGTTTGCTGGAATTTTTGGTCAATTTCCTTCAGACAGAAGGAAATTGACCTTTAAGTCCGGTTTGTTGGTCCTTTACCTCCCATGCAACCCTTGCCACACATTTTATGTGAGATTGAGATGAGGGCACTGTTTAGTATCTGCAAGTTATTGTTGTCCTTAAGACACTTCGAAACAAATTTGATGGTTTCTTTTGGGCCATTTTAGGACATTAGATGAACTTGGCTCAGTCAGGCATGTGAATATTAAACTAAAGGATAAGGCAGACTTGTTGAGATATTCAATTGTCTTCCTGATTTCTTTGGATTTTTCTTCTATATTACAGAAGGTATGAGTGTGTTTGATTTGTAACTTTGGAATACATCCTCAGGTGTGCCTCTAATTATTTCAAATATGTTGGATTGACCTATCAGACTCTTACAAAGACTGACATGTCCGTCTAGTTTAAAAGCACGGCAATGCTAGTGAAATGAAAATAAATACATAAACAAAGAAGTGAATAAATTCTATGAAAAACCTTAATTTTTGTCAACTTGACAAACACAAATAAGTTTGGAAATCCTGGCTGTATTATGTGGAAAAATAAGTATTTTTCTAAGGTCTGTCTGAACATCTGGTTTCAGCTGCATATGACTCCTATAGGTTCCTTCCTCATTTTGTTCCAAAGAATGTCCAGCAGGATTTTCTAAAAAAAACAAGAAGGAATCTACAAATGCTGCTTCAATTGCATAAAATGTCCAAGTGGAACTTATATCAACGCTACAGGTAAATAATGATAGTTTTACAGAAAATAGGGGAAATGTGTAAAGGTGATGTTTTGAATTTTCCTGAGAATATTTTTCTTCAGCATTTTGTCATCCTTTAACATGAACCTTTAACAGAGTTAAATATATTTTCCATTGTTGTAAAAAACAGAGGATCCCTACAACTGCATCAGCTGTAAGGAGACGGAGTGGTCTGACCCAGGAAGTACGCTGTGCATTCTGCGCCTGGTGGAGTTCATACCGTTTACAGACAGTGGTGCCATAGTGATCATGATCGGAACCTGCACCTTAATTGGCCTCACAGTTGCTCTATCTGTTCTCTTTGCCATTCACTACCACACTCCTGTTGTCAGATCTGCTGGAGGACCGATGTGCTTCCTGATTTTAGGCTGCCTCAGTTTGTGTAGTCTCAGTGTGTTCTTTTACTTCGACAAACCCACAAATGCTTCATGTGTATTTAGGTTTTCACCGTTTCTGTTGTTCCGTTTGTCTGGCAGGTTTTGTTGTACGCTCTTTTCAGATTGTTTGTATTTTCAAAATCGCAGCTAAATTCCCCAACCTCCGGAGCTGGTGGATGACATACCACGTACAGTGGTTGGTCATCAGTGTGGCCTTTGTCACACAGGCTGTTCTACTTTTAATACGTTTTTCCATAACCCCTCCCAAGCCTTACAGTGAACGATTGCTATATTTGGACAAAACCATTCTAGGTTGTGACATTGATCTAAAATCAATGTCTGGCCCTCTGATTTTTCTGTCGTCGTTATGTTGCCTTTGTTTTATTTTTTTCTACATGGGAAAAGACCTCCCAAAGAATTACAATGAAGCCAAATCCATAACCTTCTGCCTGATGCTGCTGATCCTCACCTGGATCATCTTTGCCACTTCAAAGGGGAAATATGTCTCATCATTTAACGCATTGGCAGTACTGTCTAGTCTTTATTCCTTTCTGGTGTGGTATTTCTTTCCAAAATGTTACATTATTATGTTTCATCCCAACAAAAACACACAACAGCACTTCCAAGGTCTGATTCAAAATTATATCGAAACAATTAGTCAGTAGTTTTCTATAAATGTGTTTCTATGTGAACATTAGGACCGTGTAAATTGGCTATGTCAGAATATCTTAGCTTTTGGCTTTTTATTAATATCATCTCAGGAGAAAACCTTATGATTTATGTTTGTTTAAAGTTCTATTAACCATTTTTCTTGTAAATTCTGGTTGAGGATTATGTACACTAGTGTTTAGGAACCATTAAATTACAATCTATTTGTAGCCATGAGAGAATAATGACTTTCTTAAATCCATATTTTAAACTCACCTTATATGACATTGTTCTTTTTAATAAGATAATTAATCTTAAACCTTTCTTAATTTCTTTAAAATTATTTAACTTCCATGTATCAGCTTTCCAAAACTGTAATTTTATCTGTGTTTCTTATGTTTTTAACCTGGCTACAAGTAAGAATTTCCCTACATGGTCAATAATAGATTAACTCTGATACTGTGCTGAGGCTGAAGCTCTTTGTTGATGCCCACTGCCATCCATAGAGTTGTTGGAAATAATCTTCTCTCAAATGATCAGTGTGTCCGAAGGATTAGTCATGCAAAGCTCATTTGAAAGAGGATGTAGCTTTTCACCATAAGCCAAAATTATCTGGTTGAATGAATAAAGTAATTTGTATGAATTTGCTTGTGACCTCATGCGGCAGCAACATCATGTCATCGACAACTCATCTCTACTTCTAAGTCCGTCCGCCCGTCCTTCCATCCATCCATCCATCCATCCATCCATCCATCCATCCATCCATCCATCCATCTGTTCAGGTTGCCAGTCAATACAGTCAGTCTAGTTCAGCCAATTGCCTACCACAAAGTTTGGACTTTGGGAGGACATCAGAGTACCTCAAGAGGTTAAGTGAGAACATTCAAGCTCATCCAGCCCTGTAAAGTTTTTACGCAAAATAAAAATTAAAGATATATATAT